>OZ017786.1:10726751-10824220 GCA_963969325.1 Lycopodina hypogea
TGGTTGGTTGTCGTCACAAAAGTGTTTGCTTTGAAGACATAAGGGAGAATATGGTGAGGACTATGGTGTAAGGCCATTAGATAAACTTTCTTATTCATTTTACATTCCAAGGAATATTACTAGAGGGAGCTGTCTTTACATAGCACATTGTAATCTGATCACATACACAAAGTTCAAAAGGACAGAAATTACTAGAGGTGCATTCATAATATTTACTTCAGAAATGGGCCACAAATCCCCCCCCCCCCCCTCCTTATATAAAATTTGAAGCAAACTGAACAAGTTTGTAATGACAGGAGGCAAAAGGTTGACCGATAAACTGCCCATAGGGTGAGCTTTTCGCCAGTAAAATAAATATTGATGTCATTATGTCAAATACCACACTAGAGAAGGTGAAAAACCTTTCCCACCTGCAGGGACAGAATAAAAGTAACAAAACAAACAATAGCATATCCTCAGAGGATCTAAATTTTGAAATATTCTTGATTTCTGATTACAAAAAGAATAGTAGGAATTAGTTGGTTGTTGTTGTTGTTATTGTTGTTTGTGTGTGTGGGTGTGCACGTGTGTGCATGGATGGGTATGGTGTGTGTGCATCACAATTGGCAGAGAATAGACAACTGCAGCAGTTAATGTTTGTCAAGTGAATCTTATCTGAAGTTAATAAAATAGTGTGATGACACCATTCCTGGACAATATCTCAGATCACATCTGTTGTGGGAAACAAGTAACACTAAATCAGAATGGAAAAAATAAATTAATTAACATCAGATTGTGTAATGGAGAAATTAACACATAAAAGTAAAACACAATTAAGAATGTAAGTGACAATAACTTCAATGGAAACTTATTATCACCTGAAAGTTATTCACAACTAGTGTGAAGAGAAATGTTCATAAATCTGATGCCTGGTAGGTACTAAATAAAAAAAAAATAGGAAAAAGTTTGTCCAAACCTCTCGCATCTATTACCCTTGAGAAATATTTAAAAAAGAGGGAGGTGTGGTGACTGTTGATTATCCTTACTATTCATTTAATGTTAATGTTATTCATAAGTGTGGTTTCATGATGAACTAGTTCTTTTATTCATTTTTGGTACAAATACCTTTTGTTCTACTGTCTTTGTCTGTCGAGTAGAATTGAGTTGTTGCTGCATGTCTGTTGCTGTCAAGTTGTCATTTTCAATAAAAGCTTTATTCAATCCTTTGATTACTGGGATACAAGTGTGTGGACTTAGATCCATTGTGAGGCTACTACAGGAGGGAAACAGGTAAAAAAAAAAGAAGTAGAAGACAAAAGAGCATCTCTGTCCATTAAATGTTTTATAATTATCATAGAATCAATCTATGGCCTTGGCATAAGCATTTCTATTGTGCTAGGAAGTTTATAAATAAGGTGATTGTCTCTCAAACTTTTTTTTTTTGTGGGCAAATTAAATATCAAGGATAAAGTTACACTTCAAATTATGAGCAGTAGCAAAGTTAGAGTGAGCTGTGCAACATTCTGTTGACTTTTAAGAACTTGCACTTCATGAGTAAACAATTTCTTGGTCAATCATCTTGCTATAATTTGCAATTTGTCTGCCGATATCTCCTCCCACATACCTGGACCGATTATCTTGAAATTTTCAGGGTTTGCTTACAGGATAAGTGGCCCCATTTGGGTAAAATGTGGTTAGTGCTAGGGCTAGGGCATAGGTCCATTAAATAAATGTTCCTATTCATGACACCCACTTAGTTGTGATAAAAAAACTTTTGTTTTTCCATACAATAAACTATTTGTTAAAAATCCATTCTTGACAAAAAAAAAAGTGGATGTACCCTTCCCCTCCCCAAACCATTCCAACTGTCCCTTGACCTGTGTGCCACAGGTGATTTTATGTGAAGTATATGTATAATGTGATCCCATTCAAAAGGGCATTTTTAGAGGAAATCATGTTTACAAATCACACAGGAAGTTCAAAAGGACACTAATTAATAGAGTGCATCATAATATTTTTTCTGCAGAAATCAATGAATAACTTCTTTTTTTTTGCCCACCAGGGGCATGCCAGATGGTCACAAAATGAACGTGGAAACTATCCATATGTATATATGTGTATACGTATCATACCGGGTCAGGTTGGTAGTCACCAGGGCTATGGTGTGGATTGCCAGGTAAACCCTGCTTTATACCCAACTTGGTTGGGGCAGAATATGTAGGAAACATCTTCCGGTTTGTTTTAGTCCCAAATGCAAGCACAGGGCCTTTATTTTTCATGGCTACAGAGAAAAGAGAGGAAATAAGAAAAGAAAGAAAGAAGTAGACTTAAAAATAATACAATTCTACTAATACCATAGCTGGATTGACAAGGTGCTTTAGTATGCATAAAATATATATAAGAATTCCATATCAATCCTGCTAATTTTAATAGCTATAGCATCAAATGGGGTCTGGACAAATTCAATCACATCAAAACGTAACTATTAAAATACTTCAATCAGCTATAGCTACACCTGTTCACCACCACAGCCAGTCATTATGTAGAAAGAAAGCTTACACTGATTTGGGTTCACCGTAGAAGTCATTCTGATTACAGACACATTGAAACTGACACACTTCATTCGGTCAAGGCTAATTAGGGGATGTGGAGGGGGCGAGGACGCCAAATTCAAACCACCCCCCACCAATTCCTGGTAATCAATTTTTTGGTGTGTTTGCTGGCTGAAGTGGGGAGAGGTGATGAAGTGGGGAGAGGTGATGAAGTGGGGAGAGGTGCTGAAGTGGGGAGAGGTAGGGGGGGGAGGGGAGGGGAGGGGAGGGAGAATAAAATGAAATAAACAGGCAAGCTGATTGAAGTAATCATACATTAAATCAGCTTGCCTGTGTTTTGCTCCAATTCTTTAGTTATAGCATGGTTGTAAAGATGGTTCACATGGAACAGAACCCATTGACAATGTTAAAGAAAATTGAATTTATGGCATGAGCATTTGGTGTCTATACCTGATACTTCACAATGCATTAATTTGTGGCCAATAAACTTTGACCTTGAAAAATCTCTGAGCCCTGTGAAAATGCAGCTATATATTGATAAAAGAAAAAAAAAGTATATATTCTTTCTGAAGTAAGTTTTGTGCTATCTGACAATTCACTTGCATTGAATCAATTTCTGCTTACACTAGTAGCTTTTGGCTTAGTAACATAAGTTCACATTCATTTTATGTGTCTCTTTTTTTCATTATCATAATTGTGTACATTTATAAACTTTGGAAAACACAAAACTTCTATAGATAAAGCCAAAATGATGAGAAAATGTCAAAGCTTCATCAATAAGTAACTCATTGAAGTGAAATCTATGATAGCCAAGCTATTACACGCGACACCAACAGCATGAGTCCTTTTAGGGTGGGAAGATTATCAGACTGTCAAAAGTCATGATCTTGCAAGGGGATGCTCAAAATTTGATATCTCCAAGTAGCCAATAACAAATTGGCTCCTGTAGGTGACACACAATGAGAACCCTACCATTCTAAACTTTTGGAGCTACTTACTCGCTGGCCACACAAGAGTAAACACCAAGTCCTGGCTGCATTTGTGAAAAAAAAGTGCCATGGACATCATCAGCCATTCTACCACAGACATTGCAGCAAAATGGATTATCACCAAAGTAAATGAGACGACCATCATAAATATCTACAAGCCATCACTCAATCATCTGGAATAAGGTTTGCTACCAGATGCCTTGGCGGCAGCAGTCAATGCTGGTGACTTCAACAGCAGGCACACTGACTGGGGTTACAGGCAGTCCAAGGGAGATGGGCATCGCTCTGTCTGAATGTGTCACCACCCTGATGCCACACTCCTATATGACCCAAGGATACAGCCACATTCCTTTCAGGGTAATGGAACACCAAGACCAAACCAGACCTCGCCTTTGCCAAATCTCATGGAGTGTTGCTCACAGAGAGATGCTTCTTGGACTATTTTCCCTGTTTGCAACACCGACCATCTCTGATCACCACACCATCCCTGATCAGGCCAACAGGAGGGAGACCTATTTGGAGGGAGTACTTTTGCAAAGCAAAGTGGCAAAATTTCAAAGCTTAAATTGACAGCAACATGAGGAATTATCTTCACCCATCACCAGGAACATCGACAAAGCCTACAAGGTGTACTGCGAAAAAAAACTACACCCTCTGCTGGGATGAAAAAAGTGACTCGCTCCTTCACCAACACAGAGAAACCAACACTAATGCAGACAGAGCTCAAGCTCCAACCAAACTTGTTGTGAATTCATATCTGACTTAACACCAAGTGCAGAGAGTGATGACCTAGACAGTGGAGTTGATAGACTTCACTTACTTCAGATGATATGTGTGGCAGACCATCAATAAGCTGAGTGGATAAACATCTATACCATCCACCTGTCCTATTTCCACAAACTCAATTGTGGCATAACTCATCAAAATGGCAGATTCCCCAACATGGACAAGGCTTTAATGCAGAAGATAAACACTGAACTCGAAGACCTCACCAGGGCACCCAGAGCAGTGAACGATCTCTCTGGAGAATTTTCTCTGAAGGAGACCATTGTAGCCATTAAAAGAATAAAGGCAAGAAAAGTGCCTGGACTTGACAACATCCACCCTGAGTTAGTCTTGCACAAAGGATTGATGGCCACCAACTCTCTGCGGCAATTCTGCTCAGTGTGCATGAAGACATCAGAACTGTCCAAAGTCTGGTGTTATACCAAAATCATTGGCCTGCTAAAGCTGAACAAGTCACCAGTTGATCACAAGTGATACCACCCAATCTCCCTCCTCTGCATGCCGAACAAGATCTTGGAGCACCTCATATTGGCTTGCCTTGACCCGGTCATCTACCTGAAACTCGCAAAAGAATAAGCTGGCTTCTGCCATGGGAGATTGATAAAGGACCAGGTGATCTTCCTCACTCAGGATATTGAAGACACTTTCCAGCAGGATCAAAAAGCTGGTGTTGTACTTCTTAACCTAGCAGTCCCATACGTCATGGTTTGGAACAAAGGACTCCACCTTAAGCTTCTCTAGATTGTCCAGATCATCACCTCATGGGTTTTCTTATACAGATACTGATTAACCGCAACTTCACACTCCACGCCAGTGGCGGCCCCATCAGGTTGAGATAGCCACAGTAGGTTAGGTTGAGACAGCCACAGTAGGTTAGGTTGAGACAGCTCAACAATGGTGTTCCCCATGGCTCAGTGTTGTCACCGATGCTATTTAATATCTACATCCATGATATCCTTGCCATGTGAGCCAAGAAGTATGGATACCCTGACGACCTAGCTATCCTGCTTTCAGATAAAAACTGGAGACTATCAAGGAAGGCCTGACAGCGGACATGACCATCATATCCACTCTCCTGGAGAATTGGCCAATGCAACTCAGCATGTCTAAAAAAGTTTCTTCCTTTTTCCATCTCACCAACTGTGAGGTCAGGCACAAGCTCAAAGTCAAGATCAGTGGTATACCACTCCAGTTTGAGGCCACACCAATGTATCTCCGATGAAGCTTGACTGATCATTAACATATCGCCAAGATCATTGACATATCACCAACTGCCAACATCCATAAAACCTGTCTGTCAAGACATCTTCAAGTGTCATACTGATGTGCCATTTGGCTGGCACCACATGCAGAGCTGCGCTCAGCACCTTGAGCATCTCAACACAGGTCTTAGTTCCCTCTGCTTCCAAGTGCTGTGTCCCAGTTTGGTGCAGAAGCACCATTGGAAAGCTGGACAGGACACTGAACATTGCTACGTGCACAGTTTCTGCTTCTCTGTGCCCCATTCCAGTTAACTACCTCACCATCCTTTTTGGCATCACTCCTCTGCCATTATGACTGAGAAGCAGCTGTTCTGGTTCTATTTCGTGAGGCTGAGTTGAGTGAAGACCATTCATTTCATAAAACCATCGACAGGCCTCCTCAAAATGCATACTTGAAGTCTGACCAGTTATTTTGCTGAGCAAACCCATCAGAGACTTGCCAACCTGGAGAAAATCTTTAGAAGGATATTCAGTCAAATTTAGCAGGATTTATCTAGTTTTGCAGGATGGCAACACCCCCTTCCCTCTCAAATCCAAATATTTAATTTATGAGAATGTAATCGGTAGATTGAAGAAAATATGATTAAACCAAATAATAATGAATTTTAACCATGTTATTTAAGTGAAGCTAGTTAATTGTTCAAGCTCTTATAGTTACTAATTTCACATTTTTATAGTAAATTGTTTGGATAAGATGTTTACATTTTCTATCTTTGTTAATTTTAATTTTGATAGAAAACAAGTCACAGAGTGTAGAGAATTCTAAATGATTTCTTTCTTCTCTTTCAATTTCTGCAAGTTGCTCAGGATCAGCATTTGAATGTGAAAGTACCAGCAAAACTCGTGGGTACAAGCTGAGATCTCCATAAATGTTCTCTTGGTCTTCTCAAAAGCTGTGCTGGAAGACAAGTGGTTGTAACTGCTCAACACTTAGCTATTGTATTGTGTGTTGTTTAAAAAAATATTAATGTAAGCATGCCATTTGGGGTGTGGTTATTGGGTGTTGTCTTTGTTCAGAAAATAAATTTTAACTATGCACTCTCAAGTTCAATATTTCTCCTTAAATTTTCTTATATAACATAGAATCAAATTTGAAATTCACTTAAAATTTTTTTAAAAAGGAGCGATTTCAGTATCACAGTTGAAAGTTGTTGGCTATTTGTAACACCTCCTTAAACCTTTTTTTCTGCATATGTTTAGGCACTCCCTCTACTCATGAACATTCTCACCCTCTGGAATAAAGTACAGCAAACTAAAGTTAGGTTCAACTTTAGTTTGTTTCCCACTATACCAGCATCCTAATGGACAACAGGGACTGATAGAGCTGGATGACAAGACAAGAGCAAGAGTGTGGTTCAACTCGATTCACTTCCAGATATAATCAAAGATAGCAAATGAAAGGAAGTAATTAATCCTACAATAGTTACCAAAATAGACCAGCATAAGTTTTCAAGCTTGACCAAACCAATAGGTTCATTGGATTTATATCTACAAATTGAATGCATATTGACATTTTGTACTGTATCTATAAATGTTTGTTGAGACTACTCCTTCCACAGTTTTTGGAGGAGCCACACAAACTTGGTGGGTTTTCATTTAGGTCTATGGCTTTTTCAAAAATGAAGGACAATCAGGTATGTGCCTAGAATTGTGAAGGGAGGGGGGCACATGATGATTTATTTTATTATAATTTTTATATTTAAATCTAATGTTGGACTTGACATGGAAGTAAGGAAATTCGGTATGTATGATATTGAATATTAAGATTTCATTATGATATTTAAAGTAACTAGAGAAAAATCCTCCATGCGGGTGTTTTTTTTCAGTCTACCTTTGATGGGCTGTAGTAAAATAAAAGTCTGCTTGGAGAAATACGTTGTAGACTTTTAAAACAAAGGTGAACATGTGATTAGGTCAAGATGTTTTTTAAAGTAACATTTTTTAATTTTTAAGCCTTATACACAAAGAGGAAGAGGTGCAGCTAGATGGGACCCACCCCATGTTATTCGCAGAGTCAAGCAAGTTGTGTAACATGCCAAAGTTTTAGTACTGTAGCTCATTTATTTCTGGCAAAAGTACAGTTTTTGGCTATTTCTGAATACAGAAAGGGGTGTGGCCATGTAGATATGTTTATGACGTTCCTCTGGTGACACTGATTATAAATATATATGGGTTTGTGTATCTAGCTCCTTTTTTTCTGGCAAAAGTAAAATTTTTTTGCTTTTTTTATAATACAAAAAGGTGGTGTCCATGTAGATATCCTTATGGCTTTCCACTAGTGAGACACTGATGGAACCCACTCCATTTTACTAGCAAGAGTCAAGTTGTGTCTGCATGCCAATGTTTTAGGTCTATAGCTCCATTATTTTTTCTGGGAAAAGTACCTATTTGGCTTTCTTTTTTTTTCCCCTCCTAAATACAGAAACAGATGTGGCTATATAAATATGCTTATGACATTCTTATGGTGACATTGATTCTAAATATATATGAGTCTGTGGGTTTAGCTCCATTCTTTTTTCTGATGGAGTATTTTCTAAATTTGGCTATCTGGTTAGTAAGTGGTGGTAGGAATTGCTATGGATTTTTTGGCCTGCTTTTGTGCTTTCTGAGATTTAAAATTTTTTTTTTATTTTATTTATTTTTTATTTTTTATTTTTATTATTATTTTTTTAATGGGATAGAGGTGGAGGGAGCAGTTGCCTGAACTCATATTCCCCTTAAGCTAGACATGCAGCACACATTGGCATTTTTTGATGATATAATTATCCTCAATTTTTTAGATTTTTATTTCATTGAAATTTTTTCCTATCACAATGACCCCGAGTATAATTTAATAAAAATTCACCAGACCTGACCATAGTGAGTGTATTATAGCAATAAAACAAGTATGATAATGTAAAATTTTAATCAGAGAATCAAGGCCTGTCCACACTGCACAAAAACTGATTCAAATCAATTTGAATTGCATCACAGAAAAAAAAATTTTTTTTTTTTGCACTCAATATGGATTGATTTGAACCCTTGAGTCCACACTGGACCACTTTAATCTATGCTACAAAATATTATTGTCACAAACCCATCTAAGAGGGTCCTACAGACAAACCAGAGACCACAACTCAAACCAACGCCGACTTGGGTAACGGTAAGTAACTACACCAACTATACTAATAATAGAGCAATAGCTGGAGAGAAGGTCTTTTCTCTCAACCACCCACAATGCATAGCACCTCAATAGCAACAACAAATCTTAGCTTTTCAAGAACATTTCACAAAATAACAGTTGACAATCACCAAAACCTATTACTCGTGTGTCCACTATTCTGTTCAGCCAATCAGCTTCTTACAGCCTTTCAGCACACAAACAGACATCATTGAACACCACAAAACCACAAATCTGTATATTGACCACCACAAACCACATATCCGTTTAACAGTAAACAAAACACAGTTCAGGTAATAACGTTAATAATATATTCTTCTTTCTCTTGTCTTATCAGTTCTTGAAACTTCTCAGCTTGTTCCCTGACATCACCTTCCCCCTCTCCTCGATGATGTAGTCTTTGCGTTGTCCACCATCTCTGATCCGCTCACTGTCCCTGGTCCACTCACTGTCTCCAATTCGTCCCCCCCCCAGTCTTGACAATGCTTCTGCATTCCCATTGAGCTTTCCCTGCCTGTATTGGATCTTGAAATGGAACAGCTGCAAACTCAAACTCCACTGAATTATCCTAGAGTTGTCTTTCCACATACATTCCAACCACTCCAAAGCTCGATGATCAGTGACTACAACAAACTCCCAACCCAACAAATGCATCCTGAATGCCTGTACTCCCAATTTGACAGCTAAGCATTCCTTTTCAATGGCACTATATTTCTCCTCTCTTGGCAGGAACTTTTTGTTGAAGTACGAAACTGGGTGCTCCTCCCCCTCTTCATCAACCTGCCCCAGCGCAGCCCCCATTCCCCTGTCTCAAGCATCTGTTTGCAGGACAAACTCCCTGGTGTAGTCCGGGCTTCTCAGGACTGGCTGGCTGCATGTTGCCTTTATCAAAGTCCTGAATGCCACCTCACACTGGTCACTTCACTCCACCTTGTTAGATCTACTCTTTCTTGTGAGGTCGGTTAAAGGGTCTGTCACAGCATATGAGCTTGGTATAAATTTCCTGTAGTAGTCACTTATCTCTAGGAATATCCTAAGTTCCTTTTTCATCAGTGGCCTACTAAACTGTCTTATGGCCTCCACCTTTGACTCCTCTGGCCTCACCATGCCACCGCCTATTATGTGTCCCAGATACATGCATGACCTCATGCCCACCTGGCACTTGGATGGTTTGGTTGTAAGGTTAGCTTTCTCCAACTAATTCAACACATTGTCTACCTGGATTAGGTGGTCTTCCCATATAGCACTAAACACCACTATATCATCCAGATATACCGTAACATACCCTCCATCCCCTTGACAACTCTGCCCATAAGGCATTGGAAAGTGGCCGGGGCTCCATTTAACCCAAAGGGCATGACCTCAAACTGAAATAGACCATAAGGCATGATGAAGGCTCTCTTCCCCTTAGCATTCTCTGCCATGGGTACCTGCCAGTATCCCATGCTAAGTCCAGGGTTTTTAAGTAAGTGGCTCTGCCCAACTAATCTATGAGTTCTTCAAGCAAGGCATGGGGTAGGCATCTAGTGTAGTCAGAGTTCAACCTTCAGAAGTCCACACACAACCTTGTCATTCCATCCTTCTTCTTAATAAGGACAATCAGTGCCCCCCAACTACTATTGGACTCCACAATAACACCAACTTCTAACATCCTATCCAGTTCTTTGTTGAACTACACCCTATGACACTGGGACACCCGGTAAGGTGCAAGCCGAATGGGCTTGGCTCCTCCCACATCCACATTATGATGTACCAACTCCATTTTTACCGGTATCCTACTCATGACTTTCACATGTCTTCTCAGCACCTCCCTTACTTCCTACATCTTCTTCACACTTAACTCTTCCCCCAAACAAGGATTCTTGTCTTTCTCATCTCTCTCCCAGGTTGAGATTTCTGTTTCAGCTTCTTCTTCCTCCTCAACCCAAAGGTTTTGTGCCAATGGCTCCACCCATAACCGAAGCATGTTAATATGGTATATCTTCAGACACTTTCTTCCTTCCCCCACATCAACTTCATAATTCACTCTTCCCTTTCATGAAACCACACTAAAGGTCCTTGCCACTAAGCTTTCAACTTGCTCGTTGATGTTGGTAGAAGTATCAAAACCTTGCTACCGATTTCAAACCCCCATTCCCTCACATGCTGATCATACCACTTCATTGATTTATCATTTACTTTCTTCATGTTTCCCCCCCCCCTACTAGACCTACCATGGCCTCCAACATCTTTCTCATAGTCAACACATAGGTTATGACATTCTCCCCACTCGATCTCTCACCTTCCCATGTTTCATGGATGACATCCAGCGGGACCCTCACTTATCTGCCATACGTGAGCTCAAAGGGTGAGAACCTAGTGCTTGCCAGTAGTACTTCCTGATAGTCAAACAAGATGTACGGAGGTAGTCTATGCTTGTTCAGATAGTCTTCACCCCAAGCATTCTATACATTTCACCAATCAACTGACTCATGAAGTTGGTACCTTGGTCTGTCAACACTTCCCAAGGTATCCCTAAACCCACTAGAGCTTCCGCCACATGTCTTGCTTCAACTGATCTCAATGGGATGGCCTCAGGGTATCGGGTGGCACAATCACAGATAACTAATATGAACCTATCCTCTCAAATAGAACATGAATAAATGGTAAGGTGATTAATGGCACTGGGCAAACTTTCCTTGTATTATTTTTCTGATGTTGGGCACGGGATCGACAGTATTCTGCCACATCTCTGGTAACATTAGGCCAAAAAAAAAAAACTCTGCTAATCCTTTGTACTGTCTTATTCCTTCCCGAATGCCCAGCTAATGGTATGGTATGAGCTACCTAACACCATAATTCTACACAACTTGGGTAATACCAATTGCTCCCTTGCCTTTCCCTCTTCCATAACTAATTCATCCTTCTGGTATAACAACTCATCATTCCAAAAATATTCTCCCTCCTTAGCCACTTCCCGATCCTTTACACCCTTCCTCACTTCCTCCAAGGTTGAACCATGTTCCAATTCAGCTTCACTCCTGGTCCATGCATCCCTCCTTTTCTGAGATTTGGTTAGCTTGGTTCACTCTCTGCCCCCCTCAAACATTTCTTCGGGGAAGTTAGGTAGAGCCTCATCCAGCTCCCACGTGTTTACCATCTCATCCTGAGATTATCCCTCCGATATCACAGCCTGCTCCACCACATTGGCCTTGGTTTCCTCAACACTGGATCCACTCAGACTCTCCATCTTCTCTTCCACACCACTTGTCTCACCACATGTTTCAGCATCCTGCTTACTCTGTCAACTTCGTGCTTTAGTCATGACCAGATACCCCTCTTCACCAGTTTCATCGATACCCAGCAGCTCTGCCAACTCTGGAATATTTGTTCCCAACAGAACTGCAGCTGGTAAATGATCTGACACTCCAGCTCATACCTTGAGCTTATTTCCTGAGACTTCCAACTCACTTGCTCATATCCCCATGCACACGTGAATCCGACCGTCTCCTCAGTTATCCCTCCTTTTGGGACAAGGTCCTTCTGTACAAGAGTTTGTCCATACCTGTGTCCAGGAAGACCTGTTCCACAGCCACACCTGCAACCTTTCCCCTCTGACAGAGCCCATGCCCAATATTACCTTCACAATACAACCGTGGTTTTGCTGGGCACCTTGACACAAAATGTCCCAGTTGTCCACAGCTATAACACCTCATGTTCTTAGCTATTTGCTCCATCTTAAGCTTCACTGGAGTAACCTTCTCCTGCATCCTCGACACCTGTCCCTTATGTGCCTGATATAAAACCTCCAACCCACTCTAGAAAACCTGGAACAATTGAAAAAGGAAACCACTTGGATACTTCTGACTGCTCAATCTTCTTCTTCATTTTTGTTATCCCTTTCATCTTTTCAGTAAAGCTGCTCCAATGCCATTTATCCTCTTTGACTGTTTAGCATGTCATCTTCAGAATAAGCCAAATTGAAATTAACAACCTGTAATAGCTATAACTCATTAACTGAACTATCCATTTATTGAATTAATTGTGTTGTGAGCATTGTAGTATATTTAGCCAGTTCATTATTGTTATTGTAATTGTTCCCCTGCCTGGCCTTTAATAATGTCACCTGATTTGTGCACTTTTTTTTGGAGTTCTGTATCATAATACTCAGTGTGGAGTTTGATTAGTGTCTGCAACTAATAATAAGTTTAGTATACCTTTTAACCAAGCAAAGAGGATTATGGCAAGTCAGGAACACCTTGGAAAGTGGACTGGACTTCTTATGTTCAGTGAGAGATAAAGAGTATTTAGCTGCTAATGATATCACCCTTCCTAACAAGATGCATGCTGTTCTTATCAGTGTGTGTGGCCCTGCCACATACAGAGTTATTAAGGATGTCTTGACTCCAGAGTGCTTAGTACTGTGGACTTAGACACAAATGTGGATGAGTTTTCTCAACATTTTCAACCTGTATCAAATCGAATTGCCCAATGTTGCAGATTCTTCAGCAGGGTAAGACACCATCTATTGCAGACTATGTAGACCAGCTAAAGAAATTAGTTGAGCACTGCTAGTTTGGAGACAAGCTAAATGAGGTGTTGAGAGACCATCTTGTTTGTGGGGTATTTAATCTGAAATGGCCACAGAGATTACTGTCTGAAGATGCTTTGACCTATGACGGGACACTGAACTTGTTGTTAGCCATGAAAGCTTCTGAGAGAGAGGCTACAGACCTCAGTGGTATCAAGAATGTCCATGCTGTTCATTCCAAACACCTATCTCCAAGAGCACATCACATCTCCACAACAACAGAGAAACAAGCCTCCTGTGGGGGTAACCATAACCAAGCTAACTGTTCCTTCATCAATGAGGAATGCTTCTATTGTCATAAGAGAGGACATATCATGTCAGCATGTCCACAGAAGAGGAGGAACTCCCGACAAAGTCACCTCAAGAGAAAAAATATCAACAGTTTGAGAGGAAACAGATTAAAGGACGCAGAAAGTTGAGAAAAAACCTACGCACAGGATGGAAAAACTACAGTGTTTGAGCACTCTTCCAAATACCAGATGCAAAATTGTCGTACAGCAGAAGGTCAACTGTTATTCATAGAGCTACTGGTTCAAGGTGCACCAGTATCAGTGGAAGTGGACACCGAGCTACCCTCTTTATAATCAGTCTGGCAGACCTACAACACTGCTTGGATGTCAAGCTACGCACTTACATGGGAGAGGGGATTCCTGTGGATGGAGTTATTGAAGTTAATGTGATGTACCTGGACTGAAAGGTACATCTGAGTTTATTAGTTATCACTGGAGATGGACCCAGTCTCATGGGATGGGACTAGTTATGTCATACTAAGCTGGATTTGACAATGCTGCACCAGTTGCGAGTTGACTCAACCAACAATTTTTAAAGAATGATGCACATACACGAAAATCTTATTGAGCAAGAACTTGGGAAGATTAAGAGTGTCACTTCTAATTATATCTTAGTACCAACACTCAGCCAAAGGTTTTCAGAGCTCGCTCAGTGCCATTCTACGTTCGAGCCAAGGTTGAAGCTGAAATAAACTGCCAGGGAAAGATAGGCATACTTGAGATGGAGCAATTCTTTGAATGGGCTACCCCAGTGGTGCCTATTCTTAAAAGGAGATGGCTCTAATAAACTTTATGGTGACTGCAATGTTACAATTAACCAAGAGGGTAATATTGACACCAAACTTTTACTAAGGATTGAAGACCTTCATGCATTGCTTTCTGGGTGTACAAAGTCTACCAAGCAGGACTTCTCATATGCCTATCAGCAAGTTATGTTAGATAATGAATCAAAGCAGCTTGTCACCATCAGCACCCACAAGGGTCTTTACCAAGTAAACTGACTGCCGTTTGGTGTGTCATCAGTTCCTTCAATGTCTTCAATGAATCATGGAAAGCTTTCTGCATGGCATAAAAAATGT
Organism: Lycopodina hypogea; assembly: GCA_963969325.1. Classification (NCBI taxonomy): domain Eukaryota; kingdom Metazoa; phylum Porifera; class Demospongiae; order Poecilosclerida; family Cladorhizidae; genus Lycopodina; species Lycopodina hypogea. Next base: position 10,741,419 of record OZ017786.1, read on the forward strand.
GTGCATATACATTGATGATATCCTTGCATCAGGTTGAACTGCAGAGGAACATTTGCTGAGTTTAGAAGTGGTCCTGATGCAGTTTGAAGAAGTCAGCATAAGGCTTAAGTGAAACAAGTGTTTCTTTATGCTGCTATCTGTGGAGTATTTGGAATTCAAAATTTCAGAAGCAGGTTTGCAACCCACTTTGGAGAAAGCCGATGCTATATGGAGAGGTCCTACATGGACAGATGTGTCTCAGCTGGAGTCTTTTTTAGGACTTATAAACTATTAATGTTAAATTCTTGCCAAATGTATCCACTGTTCTTTTCCTTGCACAGGTCACTGCAGAAAGAGACAAGGTGGACCTGGACTGACAAAAACCCAGGTCTTTTGACAAAATGAAATCACTTCTTGTTTCAGATTGTTGCTTCTCCACTATGACTCATCTAAGGAACTTGTCTTGGCAATCAATGCCTGACCTTAATGGGGTTGGGGCAGCTCGTTCTCATAGAGAATCTGATGGTCAAGAGAAACCCATTGCCTGTGCTTCAAGGTTGCTAGGAGTAGCTGAGAAAAAGTACTCACAGTTGGAGAATGAAGGACTCAAGATTGTTTTTGCCATGAAGAGGTTTAATCTCTTATTTGGTTGACAATCTTGTTTGACCACAAGCCACTACAACACCTTTTCAGTGAGACCAGAGCCACACCAACTATGGCTTCTGCAAGGATCCAAAGATGGGCACTGATGCTTGGTGGATATTATTACACCATTGCCTACAAATCGAGGGTACAGCATTCGAAAGATAAACTATAAGGTCACCTTACTTTACTGGAGGCACCTACTCATGTACCTGTCCCACCTGAAATAATCTTACTCATAATCATATCAATCCCTCCCCCTCACAGTCGACACCTTCCTCTGCAGTGACCCCATCCTCCTCAACACCACCACCAAGTAGAATCTCCTCCTCACCACCACCAACTCGTATTCCGACCTCAACCAATGCTCCATATACTACAAGATATGGCAGAACCGTTAAACCTACCCATTGCAGTTCTGGGGGGGGGGGGGGGGGGAAGTTGTGTGATATTATCATAACTAATAACCAGAGGCCACATACCACACACCCTGATGTGATTCGAACATGCAACAAGTGCAATTCAATACCACAAGCCATACACACACAAACTACTATGTTGTGCTCTTACTATTTAAGCTCATCCATGCCAATATAATATATTTAAAAAAGTTTATTTGATAATCCACTATAATATCATGGATAGAGTGAGTTGAATATAGAGCAACATAGGTTGAATTTGTATCATTCTTGCTAAATACCTTTTGTTTCTTGCCAGTTTGAATGCACAACATTAAAATCTTCTAAGATATACTGATCATAAGGAATGTGCATAATGATTACACTAGATTTCATTAATATATAACAATTCACAATCCTTATTATTAGTCGTGTAGTGGGTGTCCATTTGTCCATCTGTCCAGCTATGTGTGGTGTGTGTGTGAACACATCTTCTCCCAGATGCCTGGACCCATCATCCTTAAACCTTCAGTGGTTGCTCACAGGACCACTGGTCCAGTTTGGGGAGAATGTAGTTAGTGCTACTGCATAATTCCATTAAATAAACTTTCCTATTCAGGAATGACCACAGAGTTGCAATGTGTAATCTGATCCCACTTCAATTTAAAAGGACATTCTACATGAAGTTGTTTAAAAAACAACGCACACTAATCTGATCTCACAAGAAGTGGACACTAAGTACAGATGTGCATCATAGCATCAATTTCCTTTAGAAATGAAGCAATGCCTCACGTACCCCCCCCCCCCCCCCCCAATCCCAAATGAAGGACAGATAGGTAAGATTCAGTTTTAAAAAATAATTAATTTCAAAATAATTTATTGTTCTATTGGACAGACATTGAGTTCTCTTTATGTATATAGATGTAGGGATTGTTGACACTAATGTTATTAATCAAACACAATACAATGAACACCAATGTGAAATTAGCAATAATTTTTGGCAGTGAAAATATCCAGTGGATGTACCTAACAAAAAAAAAAAAAAAAAAAAATCACACCCACAGGATAACAATTTTTTTTTTGTTTGATTATGTGGAGACCATATGGCAAATTTCATTTAACTTGGTCATTTGTTAAGAGTCTCATGCCACTGAACCACACCTATTGATAAAACCACACACATACACCGCTCTGAATGGAAGGTTTGTGAGGACATGCAGGGAGGTGCACTAGTCAACTCCTGAATGTTTTATACACTCCAGCGGGTTCGAAGGAATTAGAGTCTGCACAAACAGACAGACATACAGACAGAGGAAACTAAAAAAAAATTTTTTTTTTAATTGATATGCATGTAAATAATAGAATAGGAGAAAATATAAGAAAAACAACAAGAACTGTTTTATCACAAATATCAACAAACGAAACACACAACATTATGTACAAGTCCTCATGAAAAGGTTATGTCCGTGATATATGGAGCATAAGAGGCAGTTGGTGAAATGATCCGTGGGTGTGTTCTCTATGAATCCTGAGAGGGACAGAGCTGTGTTGCACAAAGCATGTGATACATGCACCCTCCAGTACACAGTTCTTGTGGAACACATGACCTGCACATATTGAATGAGCACACACATACACAAGGATAACATAATAATACGTCTAGATTACAATATATAAATGTATAGATAGATTATTGTCTATAATAAACATCACATATTTACAAGCCTAGTGGTGAATTCATTGATTTATTTTACCTCTGCGTGTGTGTGTGTGTGTGTGTGTGTGTGTGTGTGTGTGTGTGTGTGTGTGTGTGTGTGTGTGTGTGTATGCGCGTGGGTGGGTTTGTGGATGGGCGTGTGTGTGTGCATGGGTGGGTTTGTGGATGGGTGTGTGTGTGTGCGTGCCCGCATGTGGTATATATATATATATATATATAGTTTTATAGCATCACAGGTGATCTATTGGGCATGTGGGGAACATGTGTCTATACAGACATGCCCATTTACTTGAAAGCATGTATGTATGTATGTATGTATGTATGTATGTATGTATGTATGTATGTATGTATGTATGTATGTATGTATGTATGTATGTATGTATGTATGTATGTAGGTTTCTGGGGGGTGTGTGTGCGTGGGTGGGTTTGTGTGTGAGGGGTGGTGGTGTGTGTATGCGCGTGAGTGGGTGGGTGGGTTTGTGGATGGGTGGGTGTGTGTGCGTATGTATGTGGGTGGGTTTCTGGATGTGTGTGTGTGTGAATGCAGGCGTGTGTATGTGTGTGCGTGTGTCAGCATTTCAATTTTTGTCCAACACTTCTCAATTTTAATAAATTACATACCGAAGTTAAGCACAGTTGGGCATGCACAGTACATGGATGGGTGACCACCTGGGGATAGGTATTATAGGCTTTTTCCTTCTTTACACACCACGTATAATATTTCTTCTTTCTTCCCCCACAGCTTCAGTTAGTGAAAGATGTTTTGCTTTCACATAATGTGTGTGTACATTTAATGTCTGCCTGTCCACTCTAATATAACAAACAAGAATTTAGAGAATCTGTTGGACCAATTAGGATAACATTTGGTGCGAGCAATTGAGGGGTGGGAGATGGTTTGAATAATAAAACTTAAAATTACTGTATTTTTTGGTTGCCTACCCTTGAATTTTACATTCCTAATTAGTTATTACGATTGTTTGAATGGTTCACATACCCTACGAAAATACCCTAAATGAGGTTAGTAAAACTGTGGAACACATAAACCTGCAGAAAAACAGAAGTAGGAATGTACATAGCAGCTTGTGGGATTCCATCCTTGGATGGCTTCTAGTGTAAATATGTTTATGATGAGTTATGTCGTAGAAAGAACAAGATATCGAAACTGCAAACCAACCTAAAGATAATTAACTAGAAAACATAGTGACGTCATAGGGAGATTGCTGGTAAATTATAAAAGGACAGAACATTGTATTTTTAGTCAGTAGAGGATTATGTATTTAGTCGAGTGATTGTGTATTTTTATTCAGTTGGAGTGTTTTAGTGACCTTATATTGGTCAATAGTGTTATTAGCCGTATATCTATATATCTGTACTGTTTATAAAGTTATTGAATTATATATCACATCTCAGTTGTTGAGGGAAGCCAGTTTGCTCGAGTGAGAAACTGAGTTTGGTCTGGGTGGAAAGAAGACCCAGGCGTCGGGTGGAATTGTGCCTAGTAATAACTTCTTCGTGGAAGGGGGCAAGTTCCATTACAAGTTATAACTACTGAAGTTGTGTTGTCTTGTGATTATTTTGTACTCTATACATGCAAAGGCCTGTATGCCACTATAAATTGACTACAGCTATGGTGGGCAAGCAAGCTTGGTCGACAGCACGACTGCCTAAGAATTGGTGGACCTAATGAACTCAAACTTTTAAGGTGGACTCCGGTAGACCACATGAATATTCTGGCTAGTGTCCTACGTGGCCACACCTCTTTCTGTTGGTGTCACAGATAAAATAAGAAAAAATGGAGATTTGAAGTGGGGGGGGGGGGGTTATGGGTTTAAATCCTACAAGTGTGGGATTTTTCTGGTTCATTTCATTTTTTACTTTCATTTTTCCCCCTTGAAAGGACAATGAGTTGGCCAGATATTCTACTCACTGACACTTCATATTCCATCTACCACTAATAATATCATACTTAGGGCAAAAGGCATGGATAACCACAGGCAATGTTCCCAAAAGTTCCCAGTTGCAATCTTTTCCCCTTCAATCCAGGAGACACAAGTACGTACTTATGCTCATACAAGATCTTTGCATCCAGTGCACCTGTATAATGAACTACCTCAACCACTAACTAGGGATGCAAACAGGTGAGGACTTATGCTCTATTGGATGCAAAACAAGAAATAGCTGATATAGCATTGGGACACATTGAATGCAGGTGATTGTTGTCATGTGTATCTGTTGTGATACTCAGCACCTCCTCTCTTCCCTTCCTCCCACTCCAACCCTATCCTTTTCTATTCTCCCCTCATCTCTCTCTCTCCATTCTTTACTTTTCTCCCCTCTCCTCTCCCACCCCCACTCTCTTCCCCCCCCCCCCCCCCCCCCCCCACCCCAATTCTCTCTACTTCTCCCATTGGTCCATCTATTTTTTTTCCTCCCTCACATCTATTCTATCCTCTGCCCCTCTCTTATATTCTCCTCTCTCTCTCTCTCTCTCTCTCTCTCTCTCTCTCTCTCTCTCTCCCCCCCCCCCCCCCCCCCCCCCCCCTCGCCTCCCAGCTGGCTATAGCTGCATATCACTACATTGGATACAACATAGGAAAACCTATGAACTTACCACAGATGAATGTGACCAATCCAGGCTGTCTCTCAGATACAAGACTAACCAATGAGAGACCACAAACAGTACACGTGTTACATGTATCTGGGGTCCGGACACCCCAATGAGTGCCCACTTCCTCCAATTTTGGATTGAGGGGCACAGGAGAGGTGGTGAGATCCTTAGTGATGTATTCTGTCTCCTTTTCAGCCTGCAACATGAGTCGTAGGTGAGGACCTAAAGCACTAGCTCGCAGCGACCACAAGTAGTGGTCAACCTTCTCTAGCAGACTGTGAGCAACAGCTCTGTGTGGACAGGAAGGGGAGGGATAAACATGGAGACATGTAAAAGATGTGGAAAATGAGGTGAGTAAAGAGAACTGAATGTTGAGGCGACAAAGATGAAGACAAACAGTAGTAAGCTTGGGAAGACTTAAGATAGTAAAGTTATTTAACACTCACACATTTAACTAACAAACCTGTGCATTTCAGGACCACTTTTAGCACAGCCCTCAAAGCACTACAGCACCACAACAAAACACATGCCCTAGCCCAACCAAAAGCACTCAAGCAACATACTCACACACTCACTGTTTTCACACACACTGTGCATACCAATAGCACCACCCACCCACCCACCAATCCTTCACACAAATGCAGTAGTGTGAATAGGATGCATTGACTGTTATTGCTAACTGAGTAAACAAAGTAATTGAAAACTGACTGCAAATGCAATCACAGTGGCATTGCAAGGCTGCACAGTGAACACCTCTCTCCCTGTCATGTGACATATAGCTGCTTGAATGTGACCAGCTCATGGCTACCCTATGAATGACCACACCCTCTCACCTTTGCTGAGTGTGCAGAGCACCGGCAGCCAACAGCAGTGAGTGCAACTCTCTCCCTCCTCCTCTTCCTAGCAATGTACGAGGATGTGCTGATATTAACTTGATGACCTCCTGAGGGCATAATGTGCCCACAAGACATGGAACTAGTCCAGTCCAAGATACATCCAGTTCCATATTGTGCGAGTCAGAGGCCACACCCACCGAGGCATGAAGGTTAGTGGTCACCATCTCAGAGGAGCCGTGGGACACATCTTCATCGCTGGTGTAGGGAGTCAAGAGAGTGAATAGCAACTCCCAATCCTTCATATCCCCAAGTAGGAAACCTTCAAAACAAAGAGGCATATAAATTAAACACTTCCCTTTATTGCCTTTATCAATCAATTATGAACAGGAGTTCTGTCTCTCTGGGTGTGAGCGTGGTCATTTTTACAGCCAAACTCCAGGACCAAACAGGGTGAAATTTGGTATTTGGTCTCCATGTGACCGAGAGAGTTTTAATAACCCCCCCTGTAGGTGTGGCTGGCCACACTTACAAGAGCATATTATGGATATAGCTTGATTGGTCCAGAGGAGCAATTAAGCAGAGCAAAATTAATTGAGCAGCCAAAACACATCTCTAACTAGAGCTACAGGAGGCTGGGATAAATACAGAGAAGGGGAGGGGCACACTGGGATTACACCACCATGAGGGGGCACACTGGGATTATACCACCATGAGGGGGCACACTGGGATTACACCACCATGAGGGGGCACACCGGGTTACACCACCATGAGGGGGCACACTGGGTTACACCACCATGAGGGGGCACACTGGGTTACACCACCATGAGGGGGCACACTGGGATTATACCACCATGAGGGGGCACACCGGGTTACACCACCATGAGGGGGCACACCGGGTTACACCACCATGAGGGGGCACACTGGGTTACACCACCATGAGGGGGCACACTGGGATTATACCACCATGAGGGGGCACACCGGGTTACACCACCATGAGGGGGCACACCGGGTTACACCACCATGAGGGGGCACACTGGGTTACACCACCATGAGGGGGCACACTGGGATTATACCACCATGAGGGGGCACACCGGGTTACACCACCATGAGGGGGCACACTGGGTTACACCACCATGAAGAAATTCCCCCCCCTCTTAAAGTTGGGCTCAATAGTCAATGGTTTATGATGGCCTTCATGGTAATATCACCATGTAATAATAATTATTAAATTGATCTTCAAAGTTAATGCTCAAAACTGGATTATCTGATTCTGTTCTTTAAACACCTAAAATTTTCTAAAACTAGCATCACCTAACTTCTGGCTCTTCAATAGCAATTCACATCAGTCTGCCCTGTAGAGTGGACCGACAGAATCACAAACATTTAGCCTATACACACACAAGGAAAATAAATGTTTCGCTAACATGGTTTATAAAAACGGGGAGAAAAGAAAAAAAATTATAGAAAAGTTGGGAAAAAAGGGGTAAAAAAAAAAAAAAAGGGTCTGACCCAGCATTGAATTCAGGACCTTCAAAGCATAGGGACCTATTCTTGATGTAGTTCTTTTTTGATGTTATTGCATGCAACGCCCACGCATCCCTCAACGCCTATGCATCCCTCCTTGAGCCACTGAAAAAAATATTGTCAACCACATCTTGGGCTATGCTATAGAACAGACAATAACGAGAGATGAGTTGGACAATCGACGAAGGATTGATTTGCTAAATGATCTGATGAAAAATAAAGAAATCGTGGCCAGTCACAGTCAATTTTTTGTCTTGGTGTAATACTTTTGACAAAAAAAAAAAAAAAAAAAACACACTCAAACTATCTTTAAACAGTTTGATGAACTTTTTGGACTTAAACATACTTATTCGTATACACACCTCTTTCCATATGATTGTCTCTATCTTTTCCACAACAGATTTTCACCACCTTTTGGCAACAAATATGGTGTCCTGGTTGCTCTTCTGTATCTACAGTCCTAGGATGTTGGTTCTTGGACGGGCTCAGGCAGAAGGGTTGGACTAAGGTTACAATCTGTCTTCTAAGGCTTGTATTGACTGAGTTAAGATTAAAAGGTCACATCATAGGTCAAGGAGATAATCAAGTAGTTTTTTTTTTGTTTTTTTTAAATTGAAATACCTGCTGAAGCAGAAAGAAATGTCATAGCATGAAATTTTGTCAATCAATTAACCACAAAGGCTACTTTGATAGGATTGATAATACATCCAGACGAAACATGGATATCGAGTCATCTATCAGAATATGTGAAAAAATATTATCTGGATGGACAACAGATTTCTCAAGGACTCAAATGAGCATCAAAAATATCGACAGATATTAATGATACAATGAGTCTATTTCACACCGACTTTGGTTCCATATTTTCCAATGATCTAACTATAGCATCGCAATATGATCTTCTTTTTGTAGCCTATTTCACAACTTGTATAATAGCATCTATCAAACTGCTCAAAAAAGCTGAAAATCTTAATGCATCCCAGCTATGTGCATTCATATTGCTTCCTAGACATTTAGGTGGTCTAGCTGTAATACCATTTTCAACTTTTAGTATGCATGGCCCATTGACACAGGCCATTCACCTCTGTCCAACAGTGGCTCTTAAAGATGAGAAGGCATGGGTGGAGGTAAGCAAACTGATAAGATTTCACACAGCAACAGATCTCAAAGGGTTAGTGCTAGATCCTTATTCCATCCCTGTGGACACTCCCATCCAACCAGCTCGATATTTAACCGATATGGTGAAGATAAGTCTACCAGAAATTGTAAAACATCGAATGTAAGTTCCCCTATTCGAGATAGAGACCGAGTTTAAAGAAGCATCTTTGTTCAATGACCTTCCGCAGATAGAGCCATGTAATCCTAGGCTGATGAATAAACTCTACACCTTATCAAATGTTGGTCTAAGGGACAGAATAGTTGGGAAATTCTCTAATCCACGATCTATAAGGGGAATAATTCAAAAATATGCAGATAAAACTGAAGTTGGAGTCATACATGACATCAATAACTATGAACAGCAATCTTTGTCTCAAATTACAAAAAAAATAGATTGAAAGAGGCACGAAGAGTTATGAGGATCTTTTCAAGAACAAGACAAAAACATGTAGCACCTATATCGCATAATCTTTAAGAGATTCACTTTTGAGACGGGAAGTAACAGGAGTTACAATGCCAGCCGTTCAAGAGCAAGCGCAGTTGCTTATCAATCAAACACTGGATCCCGCCTTAAGAACCTGTATGCTTGTTAAATACACAACCAATTCCAAAGAGAGAACTATATATCTTGGTTCGAAAACAGGAGAGAAAATCAATGGAAATAGTAAACCCAGATGATATGCAGAGGCCTATCGTCCAGTTGCTGAAGATTATACCATGGATCTCTGTTGATACAACTTATTTCAAAACTTTTTTGAACGCCTTGGTTGAAGAAAAAATGCATATTGTCGACGAGCTCAAAGAAATGCTAAGTACTACAGTTATATCTGGATCATTAACTCACAGATTAAGAGATCTTGCTAGCAAGGGTGGTTCAATCATCAATTCTTTAGCCAATGATTCTGCAAAATTTCAGTTCTTGCCGAATGCAGCCGTGAAATATTTGAAGAGTGCCGATGACTGAACTATGTTTTCAGTCTGTTTTCGTTTCTGTTATTTCAAGAGTGACACAATTAAAGGAGTTAATGTTGTTCAAAGATATGATACTAGGTGTCAATATGTCCTGTGAATTTTGTACACGTCTAGTACCCTATAATTTGCATCAAATGAATGAAAGACCGACTTATCAAGGAATTAATCTTAATCTAATAACTCCAACACCGATTTACCGTAAAAGATGCTAAGATAAAATCGAAAACCCATGCGTTCAATTGTCGTATTCTTTTGCATATAAAACTATCAACGAATTAGAGTCGTCAATACACGAGAATAGAAGATTTCAACCAAAAAAAAATTCAACTTATCACATCTCAGGCTGGCAAACTTAGTGGATGTAAAGAAGATTGTGCTGAACGAAATAGTTATATATCATGAGGAACATCTAGATCTAATGGAAAAACAACTTAATCTTTTGTCTACTAGTCGGGGGTGTATAGGGAATCCAAGCAGCAGCTATATCAGAGTCATATTTACCTTTCATCGAATACCTTCAAAATGAGCTTCCTGAGCACGAAAGCCTGATCTGCGACATTCAATTGAGATGTGAGTGCAACCCTAGCTTCAGGTCATTTGCAGTAGTGAGAGTGCTATAGACTAGGGAGCAGTGCAGCTACTTTTGTTTGCTGAATAACAGTGACCTTGAGCTAGGGTAGCGCTCACATTGGTGGCAGCAGTGGGATAAATAGCATAATTATTCTAGAGCTAGTGATTATCTATTGATTGAATTACGAAAGAACTATGTCAGCGCCAGGTGAAGACCGACGTATCAGAAGTCAGACTTCAGGAGCCTCCAGTTTCTCAACCCCTGGAGGGATGTCGAACCCTCCGACCTTCTCTACCCCCGCTAATGCTGACTTGGGCGTTAGCAGCACTCCAGGGTGGAGGACCTTCTTGGACGCAGAAAACCGAAGGGCAGAACGAGAAGACCAAAGAATAGAAGAGGAGGCCACACGAAGGCAGGAAGACCTAGAGCAATGAGCAGAGGAGCGAAGGATCGACAGACAACAACTCTGGATGGAGACCATCCGAGGACTCATACCAGGCAGAATGGCCTCATCTCCGGCAGTAGCAGCCCCCCGGTTGACAGTACAAAAGTTCAACAAGAACTTGGACGACATAGCGGCATACCTTGACACATTTGAGGCTGTAGCCACTGCCAGTGCATGGCCCCCAGCTCAGTGGACGCTCTATTTACAAGGTTCGCTATCAGGGGCTGGTTTGATAGCCATCTCCTCTCTTCCTGCAGATCAATAGGACGACTACATGACAGTGAAGGTGACTCTCCTGGCTACATATCAGATCTCTGCTCAGTCAAGGTGATGGATCATATTTGAGGACCACTTGAAACATCTGGCAGTAGTTTTTGATAAATTGAGAGCAGCAGGCCTAATGGTTAAGCAGAGGAAATGCACCTTCAGAGAGGCCAGTTGTGTTTATCTGGGATATGTTGTGGGTAGCGGCAAGGTCCAGCCCATGGAAGGGAAGGTAGCGGCTGTAAGAGCTTTTGAAAGACCACGGACGAAGAAAGAAGTGAGACCATTTCTAGGCATGTGTGGGTATTATAGGAAATTTACAAACAACTTCTCCACCATAGCCACCCCTTATCAAACCTGACCAGAAAGAATGTATCGAATACAGTAGTCTGGGGAGAGGAATGCCAGCAAGCCTTTGACCAACTAAAGGGAGCCTTGACTGAAGCCCCAATGTTAGTTACGCCAGATTGGTCAACGCCATTTATCCTGCAAACAGATGCCTCAGCCTATGGGCTGGGGTATGTCCTGAGCCAACTGAACAGTCAGGGGGAGGAGCACCCCATAGCCTTTGCATCCAGAAAACTACTTCCTAGTGAGAGGAATTACTCCGCCATAGAGAAAGAAGCATTGGCCATGGTTAAAAGGGTCAAGCACTTTAGGATCTATCTGGAAGGAAACTGATTCACCATCCAGACCGACCACAACCCTCTGACTCACCTGAGAAATTTAAAGGACAGCCATGGGAGACTGGCTAGATGGGCGTTGTCTCTCCAACCTTATAACTTCTCAATTGTTCGCCGGAGCAGGAGGGCCAACACCAACACTGACGGGCTCTCGAGAGATCTACGTGCAGCAGCTAAGGTTGGGGGAATGTCAGAGCCACTGGTGGAAGACAACCTCCAAGACCCAGTGACTCTGTCTCAGGAGAAGAAAGATAATAAGGAAGTTAATTATGAGAATGTGGCTAGCGTTTTGACAACCGCCGGAAGCCAGGACTTGTTAATGAATAAACATGTTTACAGTCAAGAGAATAGATATTTTAAGAACAAGGACGAACAAGGAAATAACTATTCTCAAGAGTCACCTGACAAGCAATCAGCTGTTCAGGTGGCACCAGAGCAGCGGCCCGGTTGACCGCACAACCTGGAAAATATAGAAAGGACACAGCTAACTGCTAGTTTTTAGTTCTCAGTTCGCTAGTTCTATTCTAACTACAAAGTGTTATATCATTGTGCATATCCATTGTGTGCAGACATTGTCAAAGATCTGATTGTCAGAGACCAACAGTTCATTGGCTCAGAATTTATGATACTTTTGAATACTTAACGGAGACTCAGTGTTGGGACCTACTGTTGAATAATAATAACAACAGGGAGTAGCCTTAGTCTATTTGCAGTTGTGAGAGTGTTATAGACTAGGGAGCAGTGCAGCTACTTCTGTTTGCAGAATAACAGTGACCTGAAGCTAGGGTAGCGCTCACACAAGACATCTAAAAATAAACACCTTTTTACCTCCATGGAAAAACCTACACTCAACCCACATCCCAAACGCAACAACACAGATTTGGGACTGAAACAAAGTATCAGATATAAATCCCTATATAGCGTTTCTTTATGATGAAATCATAGCATGTAATATCTCGTCAAGGATAACATCTCTGCTGGTGGCTATAGGCATAGATGTCATAGCTACTGCAACTACAACTGATTTCACCGAGATCGTTTGTAACTGTCTCACCCCCGCAGAGTCAAAATGGCCGCTTGCACTAAACAGTTCTATAGCAGAACTGATCTCTGATCATCCTGATCGACCAGTTCTGGTGAACACACCAGAAATTGCCAGATGCTGTGGGGGGGGAATGGATGTTGTCCTTCTATCAGCCAAGATAATAACTGATTTCCATCCTATCTATACTGTATTTAGTCCATGCAATTTTTTGTAAGCCGACGACCAAAATTTCATCATAAAATGTCTATCAGCCGAGATCTCGTCAGAAGTACATGGATCTATGCTATTATATCCTGGATGCATACATACTGAATACAGCAAACGCAATTGGGACGACAATCTAGAAAGACTTGAATTCGAATATGATATTCTTCCTGAAGAATTGGTTTTAAAGAAGATGTATGCTAATGGAATGATCTAATTAGTAGTTATCAGCTGTCCGATCCTCTCCACAGGAAAGAGGGAACTACAACCATGCAGGAGATAAAGAGGGAACTACAACCATGCAGGAGATAAAGAGGGAACTACAACCATGCAGGAGATAAAGAGGGAACTACAACCATGCAGGAGATAAAGAGGGAACTACAACCATGCAGGAGATAAAGAGGGAACTACAACCATGCAAGAGATAAAGAGGGAACTACAACCATGCAGGATAAAGGGAGATAAAAGTATTCTTGACTTGTATGGGTTTTTTTTACATATTGTAATCCTTGTCCCCTCAGTCCCTCCTCCTCCTTGATAATGCTCCATCCCATTCTTCTGCACATACATTAGTGTCTGCTGATGGTAAGATTAAATGTATGTTTTTACCACCCAATGTCACAAGCTTGATTCAGCCAATGGATCAGGGTGTGATTGAGAATATCAAGAATAGATACAAAAAACATCTCTTGAGGAAACTCCTACTGGGATCCTCTAAACATGATTCTTTTATAGAATTTGCTAAGAGTCTTACTGTGAAGGATGCAGTTTTTCTAAGTGCAAGGTCCTGGGATGAAGTTTCCTCACTTTCGCTAAGTCGTGCCTGGAACAAGCTAGGCTTTGGTCCACAGAGTGACAGCCTACAGGAAGAATTGCCTGAGTTATCAGACGATTGTAACCAATTAGGTATAACTGAAGCTGAGAAAGAAGGGCGGCTTACAATGGATGAAAGTGAGACTGGTGTGCAAGAACTGACTGATGAGGATATCATAGGCATGGTTCAAGCATCATCATCTTCAATTGATGACAGTGACGAGGAAGACGAACAAGAACCAGTTGGCCCCACCAATACTCACAGTGAAGCTGAAGAAGCATTCAGCATTGGCTTATCTGGCTAGAAAAGCAATCCTAAGCTATACCAATGAAGATAGTGCTGCTTCTTGAATTACACTCTTTGGCGGTAAAAAAGAAACATGATTCCCTAAAACAAACACACATTATTGACTTTTTCAAATCTTAAGTATATCATTATGAAGAATAAAATTCAATACATTATGTATGCTTACAGTACTAGGACATCAAATCACTCTCTTTTTTAAATGTTAATTATTTGATTGTGAGGTATAAAATTCAATACACTATGTGTATACAGTGTATTTAAACAATAATTGTAAACAGCATGACATAAAGAGGTCTTGGAACAGGTGGATAATGCAAAATAACTAGTGAAAAAATGGGTATGCATCAAGTTACAGTGTTTAGGAGATGGAGAGCTCATTGTGCAGTCTTAGATTACAGCAATTAATCTATAAATCTATATTATAATTCATAAAGTAATTATGATGCCATAGTTTCAGAGTTACGAACATTTCAGAGTTACAAACACTCTAGTTTCCCAAGGGGTTCCTAATTCTGAAGTTCTACTGTTGCTCCTTGGACATTCATTGTCTTGTGTTCAATGACTTGATGGTCGTGATTGTGATTGAGTTTTGTTGAATAAAATTGTAAGCAACACCACTTCAACAAAATAGCAACACCACTTCAACAAAATAGCAACATAATGAAAACTTTAAATTGAGATACAGTGATGATCATATTCTCACTCTGTATTCCAATAATGTTTGTGTCAACTAGAAGGATACAAATTCAACTAGTAAAGCATTCTTATTTTAAATCGGCTCTTTGCCAGACTATGAAGTACAGGTGTATGGAATCTTCCTGATTGCAGCCATTATAATGTTGATATATATGCTATATACAGGTGTCAACATATTCAGTATACAAGGCATACTACTTGCAACTAGGCAATATAAGGTATGAGCAGATATATACTCTTACAAGTATCTTCACATATCTCCTGACTCACCCCAAGGTTGAGGTTGGGTGATTAGCCGAGCATCTCCGAGTGCCACAATGGTTTCCAGGGCACTTCTCTTGTCTCCCATGGCAACCTGTATACGTATCAGCCCAAGCCAATACCTACATGGAAGGTTATAAATGAATAGTTAGTTACCACTGGCAC
The DNA here is from genome assembly GCA_963969325.1 of Lycopodina hypogea. Classification (NCBI taxonomy): domain Eukaryota; kingdom Metazoa; phylum Porifera; class Demospongiae; order Poecilosclerida; family Cladorhizidae; genus Lycopodina; species Lycopodina hypogea. The sequence goes on from OZ017786.1 coordinate 10,756,707, forward strand.
ATTGCAGCTTTGCTTGCAATAATCAAACCACTAGTTGTTAAGCAAACAGAAATAGTGCAGCTTGGCTCATCTTACTGCCAGAGTTTAGTGGTGTATGCATGCCAAGTTTCAGGTGTCCAGGTGTAAGGGTTTGAGTTTTGCACGCAAATATATTCTCGCCAATGTTTTCGCTCCCCACTGAGCAATCTATAGGAAGCTGTTGGCAAGCTTCTACCATTGCTCTCACCTAAATGCTAATTTTGTTAGATAATGAGTGCTCTATCCTCACACTCACCCGAGCCCATCTCACCTTCTTTAGGTCCATCCCCCGACCACGCCCACCCCACACATTTCTTAGATAGAAATAGTGGGACTACACAGGTGAAGGGGGTGCACATAGGCAGACCATTTCCAATTTCATGGCCAAAATTTGTCTTTTTGGGAAATTCCAACTCCTTTTAAGAGGACACAGCGATGTCGGGAACCAAACACAATTTGAATAGTATCGTGGGACCTGGAATTATTTATTTTTTTTCCTGACAGGCAGGCAGCACTAATAGTTATATAGATAATCTAAAGTGGAAGAATCAAAATTTTCGTTCCACTACTTTACTGATGAAAAGATATTTATAAATGTGGTTTTATAATTGCTGTGATATTTAAAAATTATCTTTTCTCACAGGGTGACTGAGGTTACCTTTGCCAGTATAGTACGAGAAAAAAATAATTTAAGTACTAGTGACTGTGAAACACATGCACCTACTATGAGACAGATAGTGCATATGACCCCAAACAACTTGCAGTAGTATAACTCAGAATGTTAATTATTCCAAACAATAAGCATGTGAAAACACATCGCTTACAATTGACCACATTATATTAACTACTTATATAAGAAGACTAACGACCCCCCCCCCCCCCCCACACACACACAAATTGTCCTTACCCTCCTTCTTGGCATACATCTCTCGCTGCTTGTCTGTCTTCTTTAATCTTCATGGCAATACACAGGTCAATCAGCCACTCCAGACAATCTGGCTCTGCCCACTCAGTCATGTGACTCCATCGCCTGAAGGGATACAAATTATTTTAATAAATCTTTCTAATGCTCACTTAATTAAAACAACTGCTTAATTAAATGGCTCGTATATTAAATTAAAAACAGCTAAGTCAGATGAGAGAGACAGAATGGCATGTTCTAAATAAGATACCACCTAAAATACCTATTGAGCATGCCCTGTAGTCTTTGACATTGAACTCCTCAAGGGATGGTCCCTGTGTGTGTGTATGTACAAGAGTTCATTCACGCACATGTATGTGTGTATATGTGTATGTGTATATGTGGCAATTTATTGTAGTAAAACATAATTTCTTTTCAAAAATTCAGTGAGAGCTCCCTCCCAATGAAATAAAATACCAAAATTGAACAATACGATAAGTAAGATTAACATCATTGATTCCAGTGAGATGTAACTTACTCCCAAGAAAACATTCAGTACCCAGTCTCACAGAGCAACCTCTAAATTCCCTTCAATCAGGAGAAGGTTCTCCATGCATTACAGTGCATTAATTTGTGTTACACTTACAATAAACTATTTGTGTGTAAAATTGACCCTTTCTTTTTGCGTTAAATTCACTTATTCCATGTCCCAAAGAGATTAAAAAGGCAGTGGCATATGACAACAGGCAGCAAATATTTACATGTTAGTACTTAAATTGGATAAGATGAAGGGAAAAAAATATATAGAAAGAGAAGTAACTTGAAACCAGTATTTCAGCAAAACTTAATCTTTCATAGCAACGACAGCTATCAGCAGTACTTGGCTTTACAGTCACCAGGAACCATATTTAAGCATTAAAATATCCAATAATGAACCAGACAATTAGTGCCTCTTAAAGAATTATTTACTAATACACATCAGGGCGGACTTCCCTGACAATCATGTAGTTTCACACAATGCATGTTCACTTATGTTTCTTCACCTCGGCATGCTGCTCCCAACTTGGTGGTGGGCATGGTTCTGATGCTCGTCCTTCAATAACACTCTTAATGACATCACCACCAACACAGGATCACTGACAAACACCTCGTTAAGCATGCTCAGTTTTGCATCCGTCGTTGCCTTGCGTAGCAACTGGCAGAGGTACATCATGAAGTCACGTTTTCCAGAAGGGAGTGTGTCAGATTGGTCAGTTACAATACCACACACAAGTGTAACGTGCCAAGGAAGAACCCGTGGAAATTCAGCAAGTGCTACTTGGAGGGCAGTCTCCGGGCTGGATGGATATCTGAGAGATAATTTACCACACATTGCAATGCTCAATATAAAGTGTGAACTTAGCAAACTAAAGCAGCCCTACAAATACGTCACCAATTACGTCACCAGGTACACATACATTACTCACTTCAGCAAAGTTAAGAGTAAGTTGACATCGCTATGATCAGATACTGGAAGCCACCCCATAACATTGGCTGCAGACGTGGGCCTTTCAGCAAGCTTAGCTACCAATACCTTCCAACAAGTCTGTCTCACATCCCAATTCTGCTGATTAAGCAAATGCAAAATCCTTGCCAGGTCCAAATGGTCAAAATAAAGCTGAATGAACATATCCAGAGAGTCACATGACACAGAGCTGGGTGTAGCCAGGTCACATGACACAGAGTTAGGTGTGGCCAGGTCACATAACACAGAGCTGGGTGTAGCCAGGTCACATGAACGTTCAGGTGTGCTGGTGATGCACAAAGATGAAACAGACATGGACGCACCATGTGATACAAGTGTTGGGTCATGCAACTGGGAAGAGTGTGTGGCATCACATGACGGTAGGTTGGGTGTGTTTTCAGGTATGGGTACTTCATTGCTGCGGTTTTGCATTCCAGAATATACCGCCATCTCAGCACAGACAGTGACGATGTAGCATACATAAGTTGAGACGATTGGAGAGAGAGGGGTGGGAGGAGTTGGGTCTGATACCATTCTGGAGTATTCTGACTCGACAGCCTGCATGCGAGCACGGTACACCTCAAAGGCATGAAGCCATCGTTTCAGCTCTGCAGTTATATGAGGAGCTGAGCACAACACAGCAGGATCGTCCAGATGTTCCCTAAACAACATGGCACACACAAACAAGACATTAATAGCAGCCACCACCACCACATGGCAGACAACACACACTTGTAAGAGAACGCACAGGATCAGATTAGTCAGCATTGGAATCACATAACCTTGCTATGTTGATATTGTAAAAAAAAAGAAAAAAGGTAGTAATTCACAATTCATCTTGGAAAATGGAAGACATGTCAAGCTGATGTAATTGGCGTTAGAGGTATCAACTGCATGACTCTAAATACTGCACACTGAAGCTACATAGGTTGCTCATTTACACACCTTGTTTAGTAAGTCTTTCCGCATGCATAATTAAATGAGTTTAACAATACTTTCGCACCTAGTTGTTACAGTAACATCGGAGAAGGATGTTATCTCTGGGTTGGTGGGTGTGGTCTTAGGTTGAATTGGCGATGCCTTGGATCGGACCAGAGCCTGGGTGCTGGCCATAGGAGAGAGGTTTTCAGCATATTCCCCTTCTTCTGCCGAGGATGGGGGAGAAAAGATGGAGGGAGGATAGAGAGAAGCACTGTTCTTGTATACCGAAGGCAGTGGTGACTCTTTACCAACACTTTGGTCCTGAGACCCACTGTGGTGTTGAGAAGAGAGGGAAGACAAAAAGCCTCGAACTACCTTTTGCCCCTTAGAAAGAGCATCAGCCACGCCTCCAATTGTAGAAAGGTCAATCGAAGATGACAGAGAAGTACGATTCTTGTCCACAGAGGTGGGTCTTGGCTCTACAGATGCTGAATCAGCAATTTTCTCCTTGGCCTGGTCGAGGGAGGGGTCCAGGGGAGTGTGAGTGAGGGGAGGGGTGTGTCCTTCGGGAGGTGTGGAGGGAAGAGAAGGGAAGGGGGAGGGGCTAGTGGATGGAGAGCTGTAGGTGGACTTAAGAGAAAATCCCTGTTCCTTCGCTTCAGGAACAGGGGAAGAAGACAAACGATTGAAGGAGTGCTTGGGTAAGTGAGGGGAGGTAGTTGCTGTAGGAAGGATAGACAAGGAAAAGTGGAAGTTGGACCAAAGATATGCTCAGCATGCATATCACCACATCACACACACACAGACATTGCCTCCCAGTGGCAGTTTCTCCCTCACCAGGGGATTGCTCCTTCTGCTCCAACTGCTGATGTTGCTCTGGCTGCTCTCCATGGGTAGGCGTGTTCGACACCTTCTTGCGATGAGATTTCTTCTTGTTCTTCCCCTTCCTACCCATACTCCTACAACAAGACAATAGATAAAATATGCGCCTCATATCATCCACACACAGCACTACACACACACCACGTCGGCACACACACAGCATTACACACACACACCACTACACATGTCCGCACACACACATACACCACCACCACCACACACACTCACCCTATACTATGACTACGTGTGACGACAGGAACTGCAATCCTATCGTCTTCCTTAGAGGATGCCAAGGTCATCTGACGTGTCCTGCTAGAGGTGGCTTCCCGGGCCAAGTAATCCAGCCCCTTCTGACTCTCCAGAGAAGAAACTGGAGGTTCTATGTTCAAACTACTACCACTTCCTCCAAATGAAAATAACCTCCCGACAGCAGCTGAACCCTCTTTGGAGTCCTCAGCAGACGTCCCCTGGGAGGTGTGTCCTACAGTAACCTCCAAGGAAGAGGTACCCCCTGTAAAGCTAGGTCCACTGCCCCCCACAGGGGAGCAGCCTGGGGCGTAGTCCCTACTGTTTGAATCATAGCCAACCACTGCCTCAGGGATGGCTCTGGACTGGGACCGTCTTACATCCACTGCATAAACGGCTCCTGAGAAACTGCCTCCTCCTCCGCCCATCACCACCACCGCTGCCTCAGTGACGTTTCCCTCGACATCCCTCTCCACTGCATCAGATATGCTCCAGCTGTCTGCAGCTCTGTCACAGCTTGCTTCATCTCGGTTCACCTCCTCCTCCTCCCGGCTCAGAGTTGAGTCGAGATCAGGTTCCTCTGTGCTGTACGAAGACAAGTTGTAAGGGCCGGAGGGGAATTCTGAATTAGACTCTATGATTCCACTCAAAGGTGGTGTGACGCCTGCACTCAAAGGTTCTCTCTCTCTTATGGTCTCAGTGGCATGCAGCTTCAATGTATCTTTTAACTCCTTCTTTTCCTCCATATCCGCCTCTTGCATCTCCTCTCCAACCTCTAACCCATAGCCATCAGTCTCATCGTCAACACGACCAGACTTGAACACCTCAACACTTATGCTCACCTCACCAGCAGCATTCCTATGTGACATACCCTCACATACACCTCCCATTCCTCTTAGCTCTCCATCTTCTACAAACACACTTGCAGGATCCGTTGCAATGGTATTCTTTAGTTTCAAAAGTTGCTGACTCAGCGTAACATTAGCTGCAGTGAGGGCAATACCACATGATCTCATAAGGGTGTGGTTTTGTCGGAGTAGCTTTATAAGCTCATCATGATAGGTATCCATTATCTGCAAGAGAACACCAACCCTCACATACAACACATATTGTAAGCAGCAGCAATGATCAGTTTTGTCAACTTACTTCAACCTACCTCAACCCAGACTAATGTTGATCCAGTGAGTGTCCCCATAGAGCTACTATTAACTTGCCTCAACCCCGATTTATGATGATTCAGTAGTTTTCCCATAGAATTATTGTCAACCTACTTTAACCTGCATCAACCCAGTATGATGTTGATCCAATGTATGTTATGTTGATCTAATGTGTGTCCTGATGGAGCTATTGTCAACCAACTTCAACCTGCCTCAACCCAGTGTGACATTCATCCAGGTTGTGTTCCCATACAGTTATAGTAAATCTACTTCAAACTGTCACAACCCAGAGTGATGTTGATCCAACATGTGTTCACATATAGTTATTATCAACCTGATTCAACTAAGTGTGCTGTTGATCCAGTTTGCCCCCATAGAGCTATCTTCAATCTGCCTCAAGCAAGTGTGCTGTTGACCCAATGTACTGTTCCAGTGTGCTTCCACATAAAGCTAATATCAACCAACTTCTATCTGCCTCAACCAAATGGTATTGATCATGCACGTATATACGCTATGAAACATAGTAAACCAGTTTTCATGAAGCACATCTGCTACACCTTACCTGACAAGCCTGCTCAAAAAGGCTGAGTTTGACGAGCTTCTGTACAGCAGTGTTGAGATCAGCCATCACCAGTGCACCTATGCCACGCCCCTTTCTATAGAGCACCCAGAGGTTACGCCCATCACAGTAAACCTTGTCCTCTACCCCAATCGCACACGTCCACATGATAGGCTTGAAAGAGGAACAGAGGAAGATGTAGAGCGGTGAGCCAGGAGTCCAGCACACGAGATAGAGCTGGCGGAGGATGGAGAGGTGGGAGAAGTGGAGGGATGAGGTGGAAGGGTGTGTGCCACAAGACTCCAACCTGGATAAGGACAGAGGACAAGAGCACAAGGTATTTAAAATCTGAAGGAAAATGTGCAGAAAATATTCCAATAATGGACGGACAGACAAACATATGCATCCCCCTTTTTTTTTATATAGACTAGACAGTGACTTGCTTTGCTCACCACTCCTGTACTAAACTACCAAACTTGCATGTGTGTACCTATTTATGCAGCTAATGTATCACCAAACACTTGAACATAGAGACTTCAAACTTCACCTGTATACACAACTTGACCAGAGGAGTAACTTGGGCAATGAAAACCTCAGGACAGGATTCTGGAGGAATCATGACACGAAAAATGGGATAGTAAGTGGGTACAGTGTGTTTATTCCTGACGCAAAAACTGGTCAAGAGCAACACTAAATGGGAATTGTCACCGTTGAAATTATCTTCAGAAAATTCTAGGTGAATGGGCATTAACGTTGTCACTACACCTATCCTCACGCTAAATTTCATTACCTGCTACCTCAGGAAGTACCCATTTAATTTGCAAACACATTTAACATTACAGACGAACATATGATGCACGTATTCTTTTTCACTATAGATTGGGGGTGGGGGGGAGGCACTTTGGTGTTCAAATGCCAGAAGAAAATCGTCCTGAACATTATAGTGCCCTGGGTCAAGCAGAATCTGTCCTGTGTGATTTGCTAAGACTAAAATTTACTGTGATTCTTGAAACTAAAAAGGTATTTGTGAGTAAAAAAAGTCAGCAGCAAAACAACATTGAAATGAACCCCAAGAAACCACAGAATAAGTTTGCATTGTAAATGACCTTCAACCCCCAAAACGTGCACAACACCACTCCCCCCCCCCCCCCCCCCACCCACATGTACTTAAAAAAAAGAATTTTTTTTTTGGGACAATAACTGCAATGGATTCCATTAAGTTATTTTTTGATGATGCAACCAATTTTCACATGCTAAGTTCCACATCCAGTTTGAGGGGAGGGGGGGGAGCAGAACAGTATCAAACTAAAAGCATACAAAATGCATGATATATACATTGCCACATGCCATGGGTGTGTGGGACAAGAGTATGGATTGAGAGACTGTACCATATAATGTGGGACAATTGGCAGGTTTGTGAACTGGCCCATGGACTCCTGTGAGGGTCAATACCTCACCAATTTTTGATTGCTTGAATGAATATCAGAGTAAATTAGTTATTGGATTTTGTATCAGTTGAGCATTAAAAGAGTATGTACAGTAACTGTAATTGGTCTAATATATCCTTGACATTTTTCTTACCTTCATAAACATCTGCTCTGTACTTGTGTGCAGGTCTTGACTTAATAAGTTGTACTTATGAAATTTGAATTAATTAATTAGTGCTTCTTGACTGAGGAGTGTGTTATCTTGATATCAATCATTACACTACTTGAATGCATGTGACCAATTAACCCATTGAGCAGCCTAACATAACTTCCACCCTTTACCAACACACCAAACTGACTACACTATCCACATGGGGATCACTTACTGAAGACCAAAGAGTGGGGAGGGAGGGATATTGATCAAGCCCTTCAGCTTCAGAGTAGATACCACATCACCAGCTAGATCAGCCTTCCACAATCTGCTCCCAGGCCTGGCAGAGAACACCAGAGGAGAACGGCCGCCGGACTGTATGTGGAAACATGCACCAAATGCTCCGTCACGAGGTCTCTTCCCCACTTGGACCACCTCATAGGACAGCACGTTGAAGACAACGCATCGCGTCACTGTGGAGATCAGCAACAAGTCCTGGAACATGTCCTACAGGTAGAATAAGTCAGACTGAAATTTATCAGAGTTCATGGGTGTGGCTGTACATGTGATCATGTAGTATGAGCTCACCATCTGGATGACAGCCTTCCCGTAGTGGACTATCTCATCCGACTTGGTGAACACTTTCTAAGGAACAAACAAACAATTTCACATGTGTGTGCTTTATCAACTTGTTATGTATTATGAAGAACATACTGTTACTTGTGAATGTATATAAATGATGTATGTTCATGCTTTAAGTATATGAAAGTATGCAAACTTTAAACCATATATCCACAAAAACTGGGAAATATATGGAATGTTCCCAGATCAGCTATTTCTGAGTTACCAGCAGTGCCCGGTACCAAGCTGCCCAGATAAGGTGAACTTAAGTATACTTACTTCCTATCTATTTATCAATTTCTACTTGTGCGTATGTGTTGGTTTGGAAGCACTATCTCATGGTCAGGACTAGTCTCACAAAGCCAGACCCTTTACCAAACACTTTCCTGGTAATAGGTCTGGTGGTCGTGCTATACCTGACCAGTTAATTAACCTCCCATTCTGCAGGGTAGTAGGAATTGTATATATCATTATAGCATGATCACAAATAAATTAATTAAGCAATTGTTGCATCTACTGAGATCGAAGCTGCCACATTGGAGTCAGCCAAGCACACAGGGCTTTTTAGATAGTATATCAGAAAGTCACTACACAGACTATTGGTCACGGATGGTACTGGGGAAATGTAGACCTTGCCAAATGTCTAATGCATGGGATAGTCTCAACATTTGTCTTTCATGGGCCATAGTTGAGTGGGTAAGGTGTCATCATCCACAGGACATGGGAGAGCCTCGAAGTGGTTTAAGAAGGAGTAAGGTGTGCATTGAACACTTGACTGTTACCTTGGAGGTTGAGTGTGACATGACAGTAGTAAAAGGTGTGTATGTGTGCATGGTTCTTGGGAATGAACACAAACAATGTTTACTTCGAAGCAGACATCCATTTTGAAAAAATATCAACACATATTTAGACTTTTATGTAAGTTATTTCAGATAAATATATATTTAATTTGAGATCACAAAAAAAAAAAAAAGTCGCCAAACAGCAAGCAGCATCTGTCAGCAGAATATGGCATGACCTGGTAAGTATCATCACTCTACTCTTTCATGTGCTGCAAGAACAACCCATACTAGCACTACTAGTGCGGCAGACAGGGTGGGTGTGGTCTGGTACCAGGAGCTGCAGTCTTGCCAACTTATTTCACACAGTAAATATCTAAGATATATTCAAGCCCAGTTGCCATGGAAACTGACAGTAATGGGGGTATTAGAAAGGAAATAAATACCGACCCCTAGCACTTGCTTTAGTAGCTAATAATAAACTCTGAAAGTGACAAATAAAATGAAAAGTATCATGACAGAACTCCCTCAGGGAAAGGAGAGGAGAGAGGGAAGTGAGGGAGAAAGGAGGGGAATTTGATCAATTAAACAAATTTGAATCATGCAACAACAAAAAAAAACAACTGGAATGCTGCTTGAGGCCAGCTTGGGCAAGTTCTCTGGTGAAGTAGAAATTCATTCATACTCTGTTGGTTGTAGTGGGAATATATTGTGGGTGAGATAATTTCCAAAGTTTAAAAAAAATAAAAACAAAAAAAAATAAAACTTTAAAAAAGAACAAAAAAACAAAAAAAAAAATCGACCCAGTGACCTGTTGCCAGATATGGAGCTGTCCTGCTAGTCCCATTGTGGTCCAGTGGTGCTAGGTGTTGGTATGCTTGTATGAGCTGGAGCACCAGTGGGTAGGTGGGGTTGGAGAGGTAACCTCCCAGATAACCTTATAGGTTTGAACATGTTCTAATGCTAAATACACTAAAGCATAAGTGGACATTTTTTTGGACATAAAAATATGTTCGTGATGTTTGACAAGTGCTATTAGAATGTCTTTAACAAACATGGGGGCCTCACCTACAGTGCAATTTGTGTCTGCAGCACACAATGGGAGTTCATTTGGTGGTTGTTCATCACACAACCATTACCCTATAACCTGCACATCAGAATTCAGTACAAATCTCTCACACAGATGAGCCATACCTCAGTCCTTCTCTAAGTCTGTAATCCAGCAGGCCACAGAACGTATCACAGAACATAGATATGTTACAACCAAAATAGCAGTGAAGTGTTTCAAGAGGAGCTGGGAAACTTAGTGTTTCCCTTCCCAGTGCCAGCTATGGATTCTGTTACAGCCTCAGCCATCGGGACAGCAAGGAACAACTGCTCTGGGTGTTGGCTAGTTCAATTGGAAACCGTTGAAGAGTGTTTCTTACTCAAGCTCCCAGTAACCCAGTCATGCACAGATGATGCACGATTGTTGACACCATCATATATTGCTGGTTCAAATGCAGCTGCAGAAGATAAAAGTGATTATTACTGGTGACAAGAAAAACTTGGTTGTCCAGTAAAAGGCATTCCAAATATTTGTCATGAAGCAATCATAACAATTTGGCTACCAAACTTAAGCTTTCCCCCACCCCCTCTTCTTTTTTTTTTAAGGTTCTTGGAAGTTTCCAGATTCAATACTCAATCTGCTCTTGGAGTCCTAATACATTCAAACTCTTATCTCATGGCAACTGTCTGAAATAAACAAATATTTTTACGTAGTATTAAAAGTTGTTCTGCCATATTTGTATGACAGAAACTTAAGTTAAAAGGTTAAAATGTCATGTGATCAGATCACACTGTGAAGTCTCATGAGCACAGAAACCCAACCCTTGAACCTCAACACAAGGGAACTCCATCACACCATACACAAACACAGAGTAACTCCTAACACTTTCTGTTCTGTTTTCTACAATACAGAATGCACACTTGTTACAAACACATGAAAATACAATCCTTTACATATTATTCACTTTCAGACATCGGATAGAACAAGGATGGATTAGTTCATGAGTGCATCACCACATGTCCATTAGATGAAATAAGCTGAGTATGCAAGGTCAGAAGAACTAACCTTTGGCAAGTGGGAGACAGCGACCCTTCCTTGGTCATCTCCAAAGTAGACTTTTCCTCCCCTCCCCTCCCACACCATATCAGAGACAACACCGTCCTTCAACACTGAGGACACGTGCACACGCTGCACACGCCAACACATACACACATACATACTTATCACAAATTAGCCCAGAAATGAAAAAAATAATTAAGCAAGACTTGTCTGTCACAGACACACAGAGACAGGGATACACAAGCACACACTTAGAAAGAAACATACATCAACAAATGGTACACATCCCACCACATACATACACCCACTCACTTTTGTGCATTGTGACCACCGACCTTAGAGATGCCTTGCCCAGTGAGGTTGAGCTCCCACAGACTGAGATGGCCCTGGCCACTCACCACCGCCAGGTGTGTGCCTCCGGGAGAAAACTTCAGCAAGGAAATGCCGCCCTCCTGTGTGGAAGACATTATTTCTATACATGCAACATCAAAACACACACCACACACATATGCATGCACACACATATACCACACATGCACACTCACCACACACACAGTATACCCGCTCATTATTTTTATCTCTCACATCTGGAGTAGGAACACACGAGACCAAGATATGAACTACCTCCTATCCGAAATCAAAATTGGTCACCCATCCTTGTCAGGTCTAAGACTGCCCATAAACATTAAAACATAAACTATAATTAATAACAATGGATTTGGAAACATGTATCATGAAACATATACCCGTGATTGTTGTTTACTGTTCAAGGGTTGGTTTCCAAGAGTATAAATGCTCTGGACCACCTGCATGTATTAAGTAACCATGTGGAACCTGTGTATAGATTATATCTTTAGATTAAACTCTTGAGAGATAATTTACTAGCCTTTAAGCAGGCAAGGGAAACACAAGATTACTCGTGAGGTGAGGGGTGCAGAATAAGCCACAGCTATTAACCCACAACCACAACCCGACAGTCCTCAATATAAATAGTTGCTTATCCAATAGCAGGTATGAAAGAGCTTCATAAGCATGAGGATTTTTTTTTAATGGTTGCCTCATAGCATTTGGTAAAGGATAGCAGAAATACAAGCTTAGTACAGAGAAATGACTGCATAGGAAACTGTGAGGCATATCATTCCAAATAATTATTTCTGGTTAGAAGATGAAGCTGTATCGCATGGCATTGCTAGACAGAACTGGTAAGCTTATTCAGCTCGCTGGGATATAAATCCTTGCATCCATGCATTGTTTATCAGAAGAAGCATGGTACCAATACAGAAAATCATGCTTGAATTCATCAGTTCACATACTGTAGTGCTACTGATGTTGATCAAATGTTTCTCAGTCAGCATCATGAGAAAGATTATTTCGATGGACCTGTAATTAATAAATCTCACCTTGTTGGCTAATATTCTGATGTAGGAGTAGTCATGGTGATGGAAGCAGTACACTCCTCCCGTGTTGGCACCCACAGCAATATAGTGAGAGCAGGTGGCAATGCATGTGTACTAATGTGCAACACACACACACACACACACACACACACACACACACACACACACACACACACACACACACACACACACACACACACACACACACACACACACACACACACACACACACACACACACACACACACACACACAGAAGGTAAATGCTGTAAGCATGTAAGAAATTGGTGAAAGAGAAAGGAGATAAAGTGAAACAGGAAGGTTATTGAAAGGGAGGGGGAGAAGCCTGTGAGATGATAAAAAAAGAACTACATTTTAGAGCCAAAAAAAAAAAAAAAAAAAAAAAAAAAAAAAAAAATGAAGAATAAAAAATGTGGCTAAGGGAAAAGAATTGTGAAACTACCTCATGCATTCAGAACATCCGTTCCCAACATCCTGGATGTTGACTTGTAAAAGTGACAGTTCACCCTGAGGGTTTGTTATTAAAATTATTTCACTAGCAGAATTGATAACAGAAATATATGCAGCTAACAAAGGATGAGCAGCAGATTGAATAAAACAGCTACTCCTTTATAAATGTGGCAGTGTTCAGCTTAAATACACAACTGAGAAGCAGCTGACCGTAAGATGACATCTTACCTTAATTCTCTGAGCAGAAGCTATAGGGACGAGCAGGGCTGTAGTATCCTTTACCGACACCAGCACAGAAAGTGTAGCAGAACTTCCCCCCACTTCCATGCTCACAGCCTAAAACAACAACAAAAATCGGACTCTCATACTACAGTACAGAATAAAGAAGAAAAGATGTCAATATAAGAAAACAGAAAGAGAAACCCCCTAAATTAGGGCGTGACATGAACACGCCCACTCACCTGTGACGTATGGCACCACAAGGACTATGGAAGGTTAGTTTAATTTGTGTGGAGTGTTGAAATAATTTTTTTTTTTTTAAATGCTGTAGTTGGAAACTTTCAGACGCTTTAGTGCCAACCGTGGTGGATTAAATAATTATGTATCTCCCCTTGTGGATGGAGCTAACCATCAAAGAATATTCAAAGATTCTTATGGAAACTTAAATTTGAAGAGCTTAATCAGCCTGGCTTCTCAACACAGTTCACTCACAGTACTGTAGGAAGCTAATGAAAACTGAAATGATAATGTCATATCTTATAGCTATATAGCTAGCTAGCTGTAATTTTTCTAGAGGCTGATCATGTCTCTTCCATCTTTAGTTCAATGACTCCAAAGTCAACTAGTTGCTGTATGTAACCACATGTCAATGTTTCAATAGGTCATGATTTAGTTACTTTTTTTTTGTGTGTGTTTTAATGATAATTTGTACTGAAATCAATTTAAAATATATGAAAATATATTTGAAATACTGAAGGAACAACCCTTGGATTGGCAGGCTTACATTCATGCATGTATCTAAAAACAGGAGCAGCCAGCACTAAGACCTGTGATAAATAATTCAAATCGGTGATTTGATTATTGATTTGCAAAAATCTCACCAAAACATGCTATATGCATACATAGAATCCAAGTTGTTCAAATCTGCAGACAATTTTGGGGTTAAACTCTATTTCTCATACTGTACAGTTTATATGCAATATACATCCATAGAATTCTCAGTTGCTCAAATCTGCAGACAATTTTGGGGTTAACCAATATTATCCAAATCACATGGGATTTGATTATTACTTTGCAAAAATCACACCAAAAATGCATTTAGAATCCATAGTTGCTCTAATCCGCACATGATTTTGGGGGGAAACTCTCTCTTTTGTTCAAATTGATTTCAATTAAAATTTCTTACTCAAGTTAATCTCTGTTAGGCCTGCTCAGTACTTGGATAAGTAACCACCTCACAGTTGCTCAAATCTGCAGATGATTTTGGGGTTAAACTCTCTTTTTTGTTCAAATTGATTCATATACTCTGCAAAAATACCACCAAAAATTCATTTAGAATCCACAGTTGCTCAAATCCGCAAGCAATTTTGGGGTTAAACTCTCTCCTTTGTTCAAATTGATTTCAATTAAAATTACTTACTAAAGTTAAGCACTGTTAGGCCTCCTCAGTACTTGCAGATCTTTTTCTCTCCCCCCCTCTGCTCTCTCTTCGAACTTTACCACAAAGGGTGGCATTCGACACTCTAAATTTGAAATTTCTCAACTCCACACAAATTTATGCGCACTCTTGATCCTATAGAATTCCCAGTTGTTAAAATTTACAGACAATTTGGGGTTAACCTCTTGTTTTTGTAATTTACAGTATACATGAAATATGCATACATAGAATCCACAGTTGTTCAAATCTGCAGACAATTTTGGGGTTAAACTCTCTTTCTCACACTGTGCAGTATATATTTGTGGTGTATATGCTGTATACATATATAGAACCCACAGTTGTTCAAATCTGCAGACAATTTTGGGGTTAAACTCTCTTTCTCACACTGTGCAGTATATATTTGTGGTGTATATGCTGCATACATATATAGAACCCACAGTTGTTCAAATCTGCAGACAATTTTGGGGTTAAACTCTCTTTCTCACACTGTGCAGTATATATTTGTGGTGTATATGCTGTATACATATATAGAATCCACAGTTGTTCAAATCTGCAAACAATTTTGGGGTTAAACTCTAATACCATGTACAGAGACTAGAGTCCATGTTCAGTCAACTCTACTTTATTCGGACACTAATTTAGGACATTGCCCATTGCCAGTGTCCACTGATACAGACATTGGACTTGGTCACTTAACATTTTCCAATAATGGTTCGCTCATGCTCATTCTCACAGGATTTTTGAAATTCTGGCTTCTGCTAACTGGCATTTGGAGACCAATTTAAAGCAGTGTGCTCTGTTGTAGTTGTCACATCTTGAAACCGATTTGGAGCAATGTGTTTATGATTTGAAATTTACTGCATTTGGAAACCAATTTAACGCAGTGTGCATGTTGATCATTCAAATTTTGCCACTGTGGATTAGGTGTGTGTTTTTGCTTAAAAAGTAAGGAGTAAGTGTATGTCATCTATATTATTACAGGCCCTTAGCCAAGGGGGGGGGGGGGGTTCGAGGGTTCAAGAGTCAGTCAGTCAGTCAGGGTCTTCCGGAGTTCAGTTTTGAAGTGTATCAGATTATCTGGAGCTCTGCATGACCACCTACTGCTGTAGTGTGTAACTGTGAATCAGCACCTCCTACCCTTTCCCTGAATCTCTCAACTCCCTTGCGTATTAAATGGGAGCTAGGCTTGCTGGGAGCAAGATGGCTGCTACCTGAAGTGGTGGTTTTCTCAGGTACTTCAAGCTGGAGTGTTCACTTCCAATGCAGGGGTGGCTCAAGCTTCAAAATATTGAGGGGGTTTAGTTTACCTAATATAAGCCGGCTAGGGGGGTGGCAAGATTTATTCCCTACATACAAGCAATGCAAATATTTCATTTTTTAAATGGGAGGGGATGGGGGGAACACAAGCACTACCAAGAGTATTAGTGGGGATATTGATAATCATGAGAATTTGATAAATCAAGTGTGAGGAAAAAACAGGGCTATTTAAATGCACCAGAATGCTCCCTGAATTCATCTAACACTGCACAAAATTATCTGGCTAATTCAATACGATCACAGTTATCTGTCAACTGCTTGTGTATATAAAGTAGTATATCAACTAGCCATAAAATTTCGACCATTGTTTGAGAGACCTAAGAGTATTTCTTTATTTTTAGGTTGAAATGGTTGGTGTTGGTCTGTACAGCATATGGACTGGTATTCATCAAAACTACTAGAGCTACCAATTGCCTGGTTTGATGTAGAACATGGAATTTCAGCTATTCTGAAAGTGGGATCACCGATCTCAAGTATCCCCTTTATCTTTATTGACTGCCTCAGTTACAAGGTCAATTTCAGGCTGACCTAATCTTCAAGAATCA
This sequence comes from Lycopodina hypogea, assembly GCA_963969325.1. NCBI lineage: Eukaryota > Metazoa > Porifera > Demospongiae > Poecilosclerida > Cladorhizidae > Lycopodina > Lycopodina hypogea. The sequence continues at coordinate 10,773,367 of OZ017786.1, forward strand.
TCTCTGGCTGAACTCTAGCTGTCTGTCTCTTTCCTGATGACCAAGCATCAAGCAAGCTTGCCTGTCTCATTTTCTTAGCCATTTTGTCAAAATAAACTTCCAGCTGGTTCTGATTTCAGAGCAAGCTGGCAGAATGCAAGTTTATTCATGATAAATACTGTTAGTGGTTCACATGTGGTGGTGGTGGTGTTAGGTGGTGGTGGTGTTAAGCATATCTACACATACAGACATTTTAGCAGATACCTGCATATGTACGTAGGCACACAATACCATATTTATAACTTGCTCACTCTCTCTGTCCCAGTGAGCAATGGGGGAGAAAGAAGAGACAGAAAAGAGAAAGAGAATAGAAAGGGAGGATTGAGTTACAGCTACTTCATTCCTACGTTGACATCTTTGTTCAGAAAATTTGGGGGGGGGTCTGCCCCCACCTACCAAAAAGTGAGGGGGCTCAAGCCCCTCTACCCCCCACCCTTAGCCGCCCCTGCAATGTCTACCCTTAGTGGTTATGTTGTTGCCGATGTGAGCCATGTAGCTATGTTCAGTAATTTTGATGGTACTTGTGTCAGTGATAATCTTAGGTTGGGACCTTCTGCTGGTTTGGAGGTTTAAATCATCATGATGTAGATGGTAATGGTGGTCCTGATATTGGGACGTCTAGTTGGACTTAATATGGAGGCAAGGCTTGCTGGGAGAAGAGGGCAACTTCCAGAAGTGATAATCTTCCGAAGTATTTGAAGGCACAATGCCCACTGTCCATTTCTATTGTCATTAGTGATGGTGTTGCTGATGTGAACCATATACCTGTAATTAGTACTATTGATGGTGGTTGTGAAATCTTAGCTTGTGATCAGCTGCTAAATATTAGTTGTGCAAGGTTGAACCATCTTGGTGGTAATGGTGGCCCTTACAGTTTATCTAAAGAAAGTTAAGATGTCCTGGTCTTCTTTTCCTTTTTTATTATGCATACTATGCCCGCTACTGAAATTGGTGTGATAAATTCTTTGGATAAAGATCAACTCTTAGATTTTTAAAACATTTTTTTTTTTGGTTGAAACTTTCCCTTTCCCCAAGGAGTATATTGTATAACTGTTGCTTTCAGGTGAAATGGCTATAAAATATTCTTGGTTGGTATATAATAAGTTATTGATTGGATGGTAAGTTTTGTATTTTCTTTAGTTTGTTTGTAAAAGATATGGAATTCTTGTCAATACACCTTTTAAAAATTGGGTCAATGTACATAACATAGTAGATCATCATTCCTCTATTCTCTACCACCTTAATGCAATGGCAGACTCAAGTACTTTTGTCCAATCTGTGGAAAATCCACAGCACAATGTAGATGTTTGCATTAATTCTGCACTGGCTAAAGCTATTGAGGAAAATAGACACAATTTGTTGTTCTGCCAGAGTGTATTTTATTTTGTGGACAGTAACGCTTGGCACTTAGGGAAGATGGTGGACCTTGATATAATGGTAACCAGGAAGTTTTTTTGGCATTAATGAAGACATTCAATTAGCTAAGCATAACTCTGTCATAAATGCTTGCTTTGAAAGACCAAAGCTAAAGAATATCACATACGCATCATCCTACGTACAAAATGAAATAATTAATTCAGGTAAGGACATAATCAAAAATATTTAGTTGATAAAATAAGAAGTATTAATCTTTTTTTTTATAATGGTGGATGAAATAACTTCTTTTAATAAAGAAGTAGTTCATATATGTGTGCGATTTATACACCATGACATAGAGGATTTTTTTTACAATATGCCAAATTATCTAAAGTTACTGGCTAGGTGATAGCTACTTCGGTCCTTGAGGGCCAGTACCAATTAGGTCTGGATGTTGAAAATGTTGAGGACAGGGATATGATGAAGCATCCAATATGTCCTGTGAGTGGATTGGATTGCTAATTGACTGACCATCCACTATTTATAAGAAAAAACTATCTTCACCACAAATTAATTTATGGCCCAGTAACACCTAATATATTCATCGTGTTTACTGGGGTAAAGATCCTTTTAATTAACTGGTAGTACATATTGTATTGAAACTAAAGAAACAAAAATTTTTTTTCTAATTCTACATATAGGTTGATATTTATGAATACTAGCAACAAAAAAAGCCGCCCTACGGGTGGTTATTCAACCCACATAGTCACAAAGTGTCTGCTATGAAAACATTTTGTAGACTTTTTGAAACAGAAGTGAACATGTGATTAGGTCAAACAGTTTTTTTTACTACCATTTTAAACTATTTTAGCCTTACACACTAAGAGGAAGAGGTGTGACCAGATGGGACCCAACCCCTTGTTATTCACAGAGTCAAGTTATATCTGTATGCCAAAGTTTTAGGCCTGTAGCTCAATTTTTTTTCCCCCAGCAAAGTATTTTTAGTATGGAAAAGGGGTGTGACCACATAGACATGTTTAAAACATTCCCTGGTGACACTGATTGTAAAATACATATATATATATGGGTTTGTGGTCTCCAATTGTTCAAGAATGAACCCGATGATGCACGGAAAGACAGACTATTCGTACTTTATAGTACAGATATTACATGTAGATCTATTGCAGCACATGATTTGTTCACACATTTATCTTTCTAATTAATAAAAACATCACTCTGATTACTCAAAAGGTCTAGTTTAATGTTGAGTTGCCTTTGCACTGTGACAGAACTCTTCTAGTATATATAGAAGGAGATGTGTGTCCACTGTAGTCTGCCTCAATCTATGACCCACCTCTAATGAAGATTGTTAGCTGGGATTCAACTCGGAACACTATGCAATACATATGTGTATGTGTATATATATATATGCACACATATACACACACACATATATATACACATAAAAAATTTTTTATTACATTATGTAGGACTGTCTTCCCATTATGCATGGCCATAATTTTAACCATATTTGGTGAAATTTGTATGGTACTTCACAATAATACTTGAGAATGTGGGACACTTGAACATACCATGGGAGCATACATTGGAAAACATTTGAACTAAGCTTTCATTTGGCAATAAGATTAAGGGTAGGGGGTGAATGACAACAAAGTGCCGGTACATATTTTATATCTCATGAATAATTAATAAGAATTAGGTTACTAAACCCCCCCCCCCCCTCCCAAAAAAGGAACCCCCCTTTCAAAAATCCTGGTTATGGGCCTGTTATGATATTGAATTTGTGTAATATACATTAATATTTTTGAAAGCATGTATAAAAAAGATTACTCTACCACAGAGGACGCGATTTGAAGCACTAAATTTGAAATTTCTCAACTCACAAATTTACGCCCCTACTTTGATTACTATATATATATATATTTTTTAAAAGCAGTGTTTTATAACAAATGAATAAATATTTAAAACACTTAAGATGAGGTAAAAAAAAAAGAAAAAGAAGTTGTGGTATGATTTACAATTTTTGGGTTTTTATACAGTAATAAGTATTTTGTAACCACAGAATTTCCATACAGTAAAAGCACCAGTAACCAATTAATTATATAGTCAAGGAATCAAGAACACTTTACATCCACACTGTGGATTAGTAACGATAACATTGCTTAACACTTGGTTCATTCAATTAACTTTGAACAGTTGATACGATTTTCCTTTCTAATTTTAGATTCTATATTTGGAATAAGGCATGGTGGGCTTTAATAGATATTCTGGCTCTATGAAGCTGTTATGAAAAGAAAGACTGTTATCATACTCACTTGATTGTCCTTACTTGACCACGTTTTATAGTTATAACAACAAGCTTTGGTTTTTCCAAACAATAAACAATTAGTAAAAAAAAAATCCATTCAGCAATGTATTCATCCCCTTCCCCCCCAAGTTACTTGTATGGTGTGGGTACTATTACCAGCTAACACAAAATTATATACCAAAAAATTCCTTTTAAAAAAATTTTTTTATACATTTATTTCTGTATAATGACTGTAAATGCCAAAAATCCTATAGGTGTGATTAAGGGATGTGGATTACTAGGACCATGACCATATTTGAACTTCGCTCTACATCCCAAAACCAGGATTACCATTTGTCCTATTTATGAGCCAAAAAATTCTAAAACTGTCCTAAAGGAAAGTGAAATTAGGACAGGAAAATGCTGGCTTCAAAGCAAACTAGAAGTCATCAAGGTTGGAATCCCACAAGTTGCTATGTATATTAATTCTTCTGCTGTTATGCAGGGTCCATGTGCTTCTCTTTTTTACTGAGCTCATTTAGGGTATTTTATAGCGACAGTGTTTTACCACAGATTAAAAACCCGAGAGGGATTGGAACCAGCTGTGTGTGAGCAATTGCCATAATTATTTCCTGTTGGTGCCATTCATGTAACACCATAATACTTTTTGAACCAGCTGAAATATGTGTGACCTTACTCTTTGTGGAGAAGAAAGTTGTTTCAAATGTTGAAAAATTCTAGGTTATGGCCAATTAAGCTCAGCAAGCCCATGGTTATATTCATTTTTGAATAAGATATAGTTAGGAAATTATAAATACCAGGGGAATAGAAACCAGGAAGCCATACAAACCTACATTTTCTCAATTCTCCCCCAAGGAAGGAAAGATTTGTCTGCCTACACAAAAAATAGAGTTTGCCAGCAGCTTATCAAGGTTGAGAGACAAGATCAAGAGGATGCTACAGGAAAAGGGTGTGCAAGTGACTGCTGAACTACATGAGAACTTATTCAAAACCAATATACTGAGTAAAAAATAAAATGACACACATTAACACTTTTGGACAAAATCCTAAACCTTTCATTCATTTTATATTATAATCACAGCGATAGAATGTCACAGAGAGGAGAGCAATGGCATGATGTCATCGTTCAAAAATTTCTTTATCACATTGTTATAATTCTTACATTAAGGCCCCTCCCCCTTCACTCTAAAAAACTTGACTCTGAGCTTGGAAGAATATTTATAATCACATTAACAGATTGTCTCACTAAAAGGAGCAATAATGTCATAATTCAGTATTGTTATACACTAATAATATTATACTAGAGGCCCATTTGCAGCTTCACTTGCAATGATCAAAGCACTTTGTAAATTAACATCTTAAACATTATTAGAATTAAAAGGAGTGTCAAAAGAGTTTGAGTTAATTTTTGTGCTTGATAGTGATTGCATTTATTATTTGTAGGATAACTGATTTCCACAACAGGGCTTTCTCAGCAATTGTGAATGTGTACAGTTTTCTTAGTTACAGTATGTGATGTTCTAATGTCTCCCTCCAGCCCAGGACACTGCTCAGGATTGTGTAGGTTTTTCTTTATCCATATATTTTTACTTCCCAGTCTAATTTGTGTATTCGTAGTAGAGGTCACTGTCCGAACTACTCCACCCCTCCCCATTTCCCATGTCCTAGCTATTTGTTGTTGCTTTTTTTGCTCAAGGTGAAATGAGGCTGAAATTGGTCTTGTGTGTTCTCCAGTGTACTTGGACCAATTTTCTGGACAGCCATAAGTGGGTGTAAGTACATACCCTTAACGTTGTAATTTTCAATATTTACTTTTTTGGGAATTTATTTATTATTTTATTTTTATAAACATTATTTTTTTTAAATATATTTATTGGTGGTGATGATTTAGTATAATTCTTGTCAACATGTTATGAATTGGTGGAAGAAGACATGTTCAAACTATTCTTTACTTCCATTTTATAAATACAAATCTTTATTTTTTTCAATGATTTAAGTATATTCTGCCAACTTTATAAATTTTTCATTAATTTACACATGCCCACAACTCAGAGTTGTGACTGTTGTAGCTGTTTTCTCCCCACCTCCTTGGTGTGAAGATTTGTACTTTGTGAACTGTGGATGGGTAAAGTGAGAGGGAGAAAGATAGTAAGTCAGGGGGGGGGGGGGGGACACTGCAGTGGCTGCATTTGCATTTATGAAGCTGAGCATTCTAATTTTTTTTTTTTTCTTTTTTTTTCTTTTTTATTATATGATTGTATACTCCACAGGTCATTTATTGTTTTGCTTTACTTATTGTTTTGCTTTACTTATTGTTAACAGATCCTATTATCTTGTTTATATGCCAACTGTAGATTATTGGTACTATTTTTTTTATATGCTGCTTATGATGTTTAGGCACACCTCAAGAAATTCTATGTGCCCAGCAAGAAGAGGACGACAATAATGAAGGCCAGGTGGGCATTAGTGAAAACTGAATAAACAGTAAACAAAAGAGCTCTGAGGACTGGCTGGAAGTGATTACATCATCTGCTAAGAAAGAGAACTTAGATGGGGAGCAAAGAGAAACATCTGTAATAAGGCATGAACCCATGGTTACCCAAGTGGTGATTGTGCCAATATTGACCTACCCTTTGGCAACAAATGCTTCTGCTGCTCTTGAGATCCTTGCCTCTCAAAGGAGTGATGTGACAGCACCTCGGCCCATTGCCCATATCCAACATGTTAATGAAATTCCACATCAATTTTTTTTCTTCCTCAATGGGTGAGATAGCTCATGAGGAGACAATGTATCAAAGTGCTCCACCTGAAGAAGAATTCATCAGTGACCATTTGGAAGAAATCATTAAAGACGACCAAGTGATCACAATATCATCCTATCATGCAAAGGTGGATATGGATCACCAACTGAAATTTTGGGTTGAAGATATTAGTGTGGTTACCGAAGTGGTCACTGTTTCAACATTAACCTCAACTTCGGTAGCTGACGCTGCTGCTGTTCAGGCCCTTGCCTCTAATATGAGTGGTACCACAGCACCTGAGTCCAATGCCCCAAACTAGAATGTTCTTGAGGTTCCAAATAATGTTATTTCTTCTCCAGTGAGTGACACAGCTCATGAGGTGACAGTGGAAAAGCAGTCTGTACACACTGGAAAGCGAACTTTCGCATGCGCTTTCTGTCGAAAATGTTTTTTTCTCATTTAACTGCACACGTCCCAAATGTCTGCATACTGGAGAGCATCCGTTTGTCTGCGAGACATGTGGTAAAGGATTTCAATCCACTACCAACTTGAGGGACCATTCCTACACCCACACTAAGGAGAAACCTTATCCATGCGGAATTTGTGGTTAAGGATTTACTCAGCACGGAGCTATGATGCGGCATATCTCTGCAATTCATGACAAAGAGAAGGACATGAAATACCCCCACTGCAACAAGCACTATGCCTGCAAAGACTACCTCAAATTGCATATCCAAAAGTGTCACTGGCATAAGTGCCCCATCTGCAAGAACATTTTCAAATCTGAAGTGCTCTTGGAGCAGCACTAGACAGAGTGTGCTGTGCTGACAATTATCCCCAAGTTCCTGGTGAAGGACAGAGCCAAGAAAAAGTCGCCATTATCTGCATCCAGTCACAAGAGAACCCCTGCAAATAATCCCTTGTTCAGTCCCATTAAAAACTGTTGCGCAATTCACTTCCAGTAGTTCTGCCTGTTAGCCGTAGAAGTAGAAATAGTTCCGATCAGTGGAATCAACCAGTTGATATCCATTGACGACTACTCAGTCAATGACTCTTTCTGATCCTGATTTTCAAGTAGAGGAAAAAATCGAAGTTAAAGAGGAGATGATGGAAGTGCTGGAGAAAGTGGAAAAAGTAATAGGGGAAAAAATTGAAGAGAGAGAAGTGGATGAAATTGAGGAAGAGGAAATGGTCTTCCATAAACAATGAATCCTGGTACATAAAGGACAGATACAAGATCAAGTCTGTTCAAAGAAATAGCAATCTAACTTTGGGCAAGGAATAATTAGTACAGTACAATGCATGCTGTAGTTTTCTCGGTTATCTTGTTTGCCAATCAGGTTTGATGGATGATGATATAATGCTATTAAAGGAGGAAGCAGTGTAATGACTACCCTACAACCAAAGAGAGAGACAAGCATGCAACAACAATATTCTCTAATTAACAACTCCATGAATTATAATAACATTCTATTGTGGGCTGGACCCTTAGATTAGTTATTGTTAGGCTACAATTTAATTTAATGTCATCGCTTATGCCCCAGTAGGGGCTATGGGTGATGATGGGTCAATATAATTCAGCATAGTGGCATTGGCTAGCATATCTTTGGCCCTACCAAAGGCATAATCCATGTCAACAAACAATGAGATCTTTTTAATAGATTTTTTCTTTTTACAGGGGAGACGATAAAAATCTATAGTAGAAGTTAATCATCCCAACAAATTCTTGTGAGCCTCTGATGCTTATGGGCTTGGGGAACTCTCTGAGAGCTTGTACTTTTTGGCCTAAACTAATAGTTCCCTGTTTTGTAATATGATGGCCTAAGAATTCAATCTCATTGCAACCAAGCTGGCACTTGGCAGGGTTAACGACCAACCCATTCTGTTCTAGCCGCACAATTTACAATGAGGAACCTGCTTCCTTTAGAGCTGGAAGAAATGTGGATAGGTAAGGTCCAGTGGTATTTAAAAACCCATACTGTTCTAGCGTTTCAAGCAGAATTATATATATATATATATATATATATATATATATATATATATATATATATATAGTTCATAGCTAATACTTAGCTAGATGAAAGAGACAGTAACATTGTTTTGTAAAAGTTTTTTTTAAGGCACCCCGCCATAATATAGCAGTAGGACAGCACAATTCAGAACAACCATTCTCTTGTGCAACACTCCAAATTGTACAAACAGTGGATATGTTACAAAAGTATTTACATGTTAGCTTCACAGGAACACACAAGGTCTAAAAGTTAATTTGTTCTTATTGTTGTTATTGTTATTGTGACACACCTCAGATAGGCAAAGTATAAGAAATTCCCCAAATATTGGAAATTCGCAAAATATTGAAATCACATTTTGTACGCTTTTTAAAAATATGCGCAGGACTTTTGACCCTAATAATAAACCACTAAAATATATCTCTGTACATTTTGTACTTACACTTCATATACTCTGGGCTTTCCAACCTCCAACCAAATTTATGAGGGAGATTACGTGGTGGTTTGCAGTTTCCTCTTTTTTTCGAACTAAATATTTTATCTGTCATAAAACAATGTAGTACAAAATCATGGTGAAGCACATTTCCTGCATGACATTGTAATTCTTTCTGTACCTATTTTTATTATTTGTTTTCAGGTCCATGGCTAAAGGAAAAGGCAAATTCCAAAGAATTGACATTATGTTTTGAATAAAACCTAATTATTTGAATAATGCTGTATCAATTTTTATTATAATGATTATTTTATTTTTTTTTATTATAGTTGCTAGGAATTAAAAAAAAAAAAAAAAAATTATAATTATTTAGATTAGTTCCCAGGAGTGGGGCGAGGTGTAAAATGATGAAAAATATATTGAAAATATAGTTAATTTAGAAAACCCAGATTGCAACAAAGAAGCAGGGGTAGATTTTGCAATTATTAAAAGTGGGTGGTGTGGCCACAATTTTAACCACTGGTACACATTATGACTACAGCCACGCATAGTAGACAATGCACCAGCACCCAAAATTTAGATAATCAGAATATCATTATTAAAATAAGCAACATCAACACTTCAGAACATACAATCATATAATAATATATCATTTGTCAATAAATAAACATGAAAAAGTTTTCTTGGATAGGCTCGAACAATTTCCTGACAAACTTCATCCAAATATATCATCCAATTCTGCCTAAAGTAGTGTTCCTTCCTATATTATTCCAGAAGCTCCTCGATGAAGGAAATGTCCACAGTGCATAGCAATGACAGATATATCTGACAAATACTACTCACTTATAGTTGACCTTAAATAGGTCTTTATTCTTCTCAGAAGAGAAAATCATCTTTCTGTCTCAGCACTAGAAATACATAGTATACAGGCAATTATTAGGAGACAGTGAATGTTAGGGAATTAATCCTTACCACAAGCACCAAGAGCTAGGAGTATAGCTATATCAATCTCACTATAAAGTATATACATCAATTTTAAGCTCTAACAAGCTGCCCCTGATTGGATTTATATCAACCTCAATAGCTCACCTTCCTTGTCTGTGTCCAAATCAGTTTCAGCCCCAGCCTACTCCAGGGCAAACTCAGTTTTACCCAAGTCCATAGCAAAAAGGAGTAGGTTGGTTGCACAAATTGCATTACAAATTATTTGGCTATTGCATGGAACTGAAAAGTGGACGGAGCTATTTAGCAGACTTTCAGCGCATGTGCGAAGTTAGTCTGTCTTAATATTATTAGACTCATTCTGTGCATTAAAATGATGGACCAATGTTGCCTGGAAGCTCTCAAGCACTTTCCACCACACCCCAGTTGTCACTTCGACTTGCGAAAAAGAAACAAACTTGTGAAACAGAACCAAACTTGTGAAACAGAAACAAACATCGGAACTAGTGGGAAAATTAGGGAGATTTCAAATATTATGCGGGTGAGCGGTTGACAATGACAAAATGAGGGTGACTCCCTCTAGATGCGGGTGAGTGGGAAGTGTATACTTGATATGCACGTCATATATCTAGCATTCATATATCTAGCATTCATATATCTAGCATTCATATATCTAGCATACATGGTGAGCAGCTCTGGCTTTCTTTTGGGGCATTTCTGGCTAAAACCAATAAGGAGGGGAAGGGGGAGGGGGAATAAGTTATGAAAGCCTCAAATATTGCCTTCCATCCCCCTCACCATAAAGTAAACTGGCTATTCAACTCTGGTGAATACTCTGGAGTCAAAAATAGCATGCGCTAGAGTCAAGAATTGCATACCCTGAAATCAAGTATTGCTTGAGCAAAAGTGGGTTGGGGGGGGGGGGGAAGCGAGGGAGGAAAAGTCTGAAAGTCATACTTTTTTATCTAATTTTTCACCCGATATATACCAAGATTTTTTTCAAGCTGGAAAATTTGCTACAGCCAATGTGATTGAATAAAAATCGTGCTCAGGTCTGCATGCCACCTGGGACATATAACCAAATTGTTCGGTGTGGATTTTTTCAAATTCGGTTCTCCAGAGTGTGTCAAGTGCAATTAGCCACCTTACCTATTGTCAGCGGTTGGAGCACCGTTTTTTTTTCCTGTGGAAGAAGCAGGCATAGCCAAGGCTTGAGTGAGTGATAGCAATAAGGCAGTTCAAATAGATCGTTATACCCATTCCAATTTTCTTCTTACCATTTCATTAGTAGCGAATTTTCCATATTACACATTGTGGTCACAGCCTTAGCCATCCATCCACCATGGTAGGCCATCTTTGCATTGTACACAATTTTTATTATCACACCTTTGCTATAAAATAAAATTGACTAGCTTTTTTACACTTTAGCTAAATTAACTAGTTTATATATGAACTTTAGATTACTGGTACCATTTTTCCACATGCTTCTTATTATATTCAGGCACAGTCCAAGAAATTCAAAATGCTCAACATGCAGCTAACATGATTAAGGAAGACAACATGGGCATTAATAGTGATAGTCTCAGCAGCGATTTTCTCAATAACAAAACAAAGAACTATAAGGAACAGCTGGAAGTGAGGACATTATCTTTCCAGCATGAGAAGGTAGATGGGGAGCAAAGAGAAACATCTATGGGGAAGCATGAACCTGTGATTACCAAGGTGGTGACTATGCCAACATCAACCTCCTCTTTGGCAACAAAAGCTCTTATGACCCTTGCCTCTCAGAGGAGTAATGTGACAGCATTTGAGGCCACACACACAACGGCAAACCTTTACCCATGCACGATTTGTGGTAAATTATGGTTTACTCAGCATGAAGCAATGATGCAGCATATTTATGCAATTCATGACAAAAGGAAGGACGTGAAATGCCCCCACTGAAAAAGTGCTTGTCCCGCAAGGACTATCTCAAGTTGCACATCCAAAAGTGTCACTGGCAAAAGTGCCCCATCTGCAAGAACAATTTTAAACTTAAAGTGGTCTTTGAGCAGCACAAGACAGAGTGCACTGCACCAACTGTCACACCCAAGTCCACATTGAGAGGGTGAGTTAAGAAAGAGTTGCCATCATCTGCATCTGATTGCAAGAGTGCCCCTATTAACATTCTCTTGTTCACTCCCTTTCAAAAAATGGTGCACAGTTCACCTTCAGCAGCTAATGATGTGATAGCATTTGAAACCTCTCTATCTGCAAAAGACATCATCGATGCCAGTTCAGAAGACATGATTAATGACTGGCTGAGTGATCGCATTATCGCACTATCAGACAAAGAAAAATATTGATCATGAAGAAGCACATGTGGTCAAGGATGATTCTGTGGTTACCGAGGTGGTAACTTTTCTAATGTTAATCACAACTTTGGCAGCTGATGCTGCTCCTGTTCAAGAAATTGCCTCCCAGATAAGTGATATGAAAACACCTGAATCATTTGCCCACATCTAGCATATTCCTGAAGATCCACTTCTCACAACACACATCACGAACGTCTGTATACTGGAAAGCGTTGGTTTATCTGTGAGATGTGTGGCAAAGAATTTCAATCCACTACCAACTTGAAGGACCATACCTACACCCACACCAAGAAGAAACCTTATCCATGCATAATTTGTGGTAAAGGGTTTACTCAGCATGCAGCCATGATACGGCATATCTCTGCAATTCATGAAAAAGGGAAGGACATGAAATTCCCCCACTGCAACAAGTGTTTTCCTGCAAAAACTACCTCAAGTGGCACATCCAAAAGTGTCACTGGCACAAGTGCCCCATCTGCAAGAATAATTTTGAACTTAAAGTGGTCTTTGAGCAGCAAAAGGCCGAATGCAGTACACCAACCATCACACCCAAGTCCAAGTACACCCACACCAAGGAGAAACCTTACCCATGCAGAATTTGTGGTAAGGGGTTTACTCAGCATGTAGCTATGATACGGCATATCTCTACAATTCATGACAAAGGAAGGATTGAAATGCCCCCACTGCAACAAGTATTTTGCCCACAAGGACTACCTCAAGTTGCACATCCAAAAGTGTCACTGGCACAAATGCCCCATCTGCAAAAATTTTTTTCAAATTAGAAGTACTCTTTGAGCAGCACAAAACAAAGTGTGCAGTGCCAATAATCACCCCCAAGTCCCCAATGAAGGACGGAGCTAAGAAAAAGTCAGTGGCATCCGCATATGGTTGCAAAAGAAGTTCTGCAAATAATCCCTTGCTCAGTAACATTCAAAAGAGGTTGTGCAATTCACCTCAAGAGTTCCACCTGCTAGCCAGAGAAATAGTTCAGATCCAGCGCAGATCAACCAGTTGATATCCATCTATGACTACTCCATCAATGACTTCCTTTCTGATCCTGACTTAAGGCAGAAGGAAAAGTCGGAAGAAAAGATGAGATGATGGAAATGCTGGGGGAAGTGGAAATAGAAATCAGAGAAAAGCTGGAAGAAGAGGGAGAAGTGGAGTGGATTGTAGAAGAAGAACAACTGGGAATATATAAAGAATGAATCCTGGTCCATAAAGAACAGATATAGGATTAAGTTAGTGTGAAAAAATAACAATTTAGCTTTGGGCAAGGAATAGTTAGTAGTCAACATTTTACCTATTCTTGTGTAATAACAATGATGTTGTTCACAGTAGAATACATGCTATTGTTGTCTCGATTAACTTGTTTGCCCTTCAATTTTGATTGATGAGTATAATATGCTATTAAAAGAAGGAATTGGTATGGAAGGAGTAATTATTGACATTGCAATTGCTATGATCTGAACAAAATGGCTTTCTTTTCCATCTTATCAGAGCATCAAAAAATGAGCAGACACTTTCTTTCAAATAACTTTTCACCAAAAATTTGGAGAGTTTAATTTTTAGGAACTAGCAGGCAGGCAGGCAGACAGGCAGACAGGCAGGCAGACAGACAAAACAATTATGAAATATAGTTGTATTGATGCCTGCATCATTTAATTCATATAAGTGTTTCAATTATCATGGAGCAAGCTTCAAATGTTATAAGTCTCTAAGTTACATATAACTACAATGCTATATATTTTTATAATGAGTTCACTATTAAGATAAGAGAAATTAAAAACTGGACAGAGAAAGAAGAGAAAAAGAAGGCATTGGAGCTAAGCAGGGTGAAGAAAATAGAGTGGAATGTGGATTAATACATTATTGATGAATGATTGGAAGGTAAAGGATCAAATACATCCCATGATCTTTTGTCTGCACAAAGTTGTTTCAACAGACCCCATAGCATGTTGACAAATTGAAAACTTTGACCATTTTGTTGCAGGAGCAGAAAGATTCATCCAAAAATGTATGTTGCTAATTTGTCATCTTACATACACAAGGGGACTGTTTTATGTAGTCAGATGAGAGATAAGAATTTTTATCTTATGTGAGGTCATTATTTAAGGTACCAATGGAATAGAAAATATCTAACTAGTGTTTGTACCTTTGTGTCTCAGCCATGAAAAGTTTTTCTTAAAACACAAGAGAATGTTTATAATAAGCATCAAAATAAAATATATAACATAGTGAGCTCCTATATATAAACATAGTGTATATCTATTCTAATACTTCAGTGATTTCCATTGTTTAAAAAAATAATAAACCCTTGCTGAAGAATTGTCACCACTGTCACCCTAAAACCATAGCATAGACTGAGAAGAGAAATAAAATAAACTACTTGTAACTAGTTTCCAATATGATAGACATTAACTGTAATTGTCCATCAGTTGCAAACTTAACCATTTTATCTACTTGTATTGGAATACTAAATATCACTAAATATGCTTAGTGTGACCTGGAACTGCACTTGATATTTCTCCTTATTATAAGGGCTGCCCAAAATCTTCATTTGAATAAAATTTATTGTTTGTTTGTTTTTTCCAGTCTGAAAAATCCTCCCACAGCTCTCAAAGGGGAGGGCGGTGTATATGTGTGTGTGTGAGTGCATGCATGCATGCATGTGTGTCTACATGTGCATGTGCATGCATGTGTGTATATGTGTGTGAAGGGAGAGGGGGGGAGAACAAAAACATAATCACACACCTTTTCTTTTAAAGATCATATTAGCCACACCATAAAAATACTCATTTGTACTCCACATTCTCCAGATATGGACTCCCTTAAATATTTCAACTTCCTTCCATGGAGTTGGCAATATAACACTATATTAAAAATAACAATTCAATGATCAATCTTCTAATTATAATTGCATGCGCGTATGTGTATGCAAGTATGCTTCCTTCTACTCAGATCAGTGTTTTACATGCAATCAACTGAATAGATAACACTAAAACTCAATATATAACAATTGAACTCAATAAATAACAAATCAACTGGAGTAATCATCTAATATAAATGATCTAGTCAGATCCCTAAGCAACAGGTAACAAAGAGATTGTGTATGTGTGTCTGCGTGTTTTTATTTAATATATTACTTTTCAAAGGCTTATTTTTCACATTTAATCTGTGTAGAATTAGAAAATGAACTGGATGGAGGGAAAAGGAAAAAATAAGGGAGAAGGGGGGGTTGGGGATGAGGAAAAATCTATATATTTTTTTTCAGAGAAAAAGGGAATGTGAAAGTGAATAGATCAATATGAGAGTAATTAACAATAGATATGGCCAAGCCATTTAAATTTGCTCTCTGGTGTATGGAGTAGGAGTACTTGTCACATGAATCAGCATACTGTAAAGCACCATAGAGCTCATAGATCATCTGGATCAGCCTTAGGGTTATCAATCCACTCCTTAATGAAGTAAAACACCATATAGTTCATTGCCCATCTGGAATAGCCTCATGATTTTAATTCACTCATGGACTATGGGAGCATGGATGTCTGGAAAGATCTGTAGAGATAAATTCCTCTCATATCACTCCCTAAAATCTTTGAGTGATTTGACAGATTATTCTTTACATTGACTCGTGTCCATTTTCAGTATGAAAAAGGGATGAGATGTAAAGGTGAATTGGTCTCCAACTAGGCAGGATAGCCACCACCACCAATGCTTCATCCTTTAGTAATGCATTCATCCTTTAGTGAAGCCACTTCAGTGTCAGACAATGAGGCAACCCTGAAATTTTTAAGATAGCTATGACTAAATTCGTGGTATTTCCAGAAGTCCACCTCCATAGAAGTCAGAGATTATTAGCTGGAACATAAAATGCATCCAATGGATGAAATGGTACTCATTTTCTAATACCCCCTCCTTTACAGCATGCAATGGCTTTCTCCAGTGAGCAACTATTAGACTAAGGAATACTACTATAGAGGAAGGGGGACTATTTCAAATAGCAGTTTGCAGGTGAGGGGAACAATTTTTATATAATAATAATAATAATAATAATAGTAATAGTATTAGTAATAGTAGTAATAGTAATAGTAATAGTGATAGTGATAATGATAATGATAATAATAATAATAATAATAATAATAATAATAATAATAATAATAATAATAATAATAATAATAATAATAATAATAATAATAATAATAATAATAATGATAATAATAATAATAATCTGTAATAGACAACAGGATTAGTGGCACCATCAGTGGTTGCATCAGCAGTAGTGCAGATAGCACCCCTCTTGCGGAATAGCACTCCAGGATATTTGATTTGGAGTGGGTGTATAGTTGGAGGCATTTTTGTTTCATGATGAGTTTTTGATGGAGCCAACCCGAAGTACCAAAGAACAAGATTACCCCGACTTTCTATGCTAGAATTGTATTCACCGAAGTGGATGGCAACAGTAAGGCAAAGCCCCTGAATGCAGGTTCTCTATAGTCTGATACTAACCTACTCGCTGTAGAAGACGGATTCTACATCCCACAAGAACGGTTTGTTGGAGTAAAATTTCAACAGGCACTCTCAGTAAGTGTAACCTGGATGGCTCAATATTGCAGACTAACATTTTTGTGAGAGTTTTACTCTTCCATTATGACACTTTTCAATGCTATAGCTAGCTACAGCTTTGGAAAAATGTCCCTTAGTTGCTATGAATAAATCCTACAGTTAAATCTCAGATAAAATACATAAACTATATAATGGGTATATGGAGAAGACTTAATGTCCACTTCACCATGTTATGAATGTTACCAGATTCTATCTCACACATGGTCAGAAAATTGAGATTCCTATCAAAGGGATCCTTGATATTCCTAAAAATCAATGCCATGAATAGCATGCCCATAGCCAAGGAATTATTGTTTAAAATTCGTAGCTTCTTTCAGCTTTTCTGATCATTCATGTCACCACTTTAACATCAAGAGAACATTTTTAGGATTGCATAGGGTAAAAATATACTCCCCCCATTCATAACACAAGAAAATCTGAGCCAATCTCTTCTTTTGTACTACCATAATGCAGTAACTCATACCATGACTTTCTGTCAAATTGCTGTTGACTTTGTAGATGCAAATAACTGGAGAAGATGGTCTATTCATTTATTAGTATAATTTAAACTATTAATCATTAAGTAAAAAAGAAAAAAATGATTTATTTCATATCAAAGCATCATATATAGCATAAATGAATTAGATCCATTTTTGAATGGTGACTTTCACCAACAGAAATTTTCATCACAGGTTATGTCTGATAGTAATCAAATTGAATAAACTAAACCAATGATCTGATTGTTTTGATTGAGATACTTTGTGTGGCTTGCTCTAATGCACTCTCCATATTTCATTATCCATCTACAAGCTTCAATAATTTATTTTACTTTTTTAAGTGTATGTAGTGATTTGCAACTAGGAATATATTAACAGAAATTAGGGTATATTTGTGATAACGAGAGATACAAGACCTTAAATGAAGTGACCATTATACTGCAGTCAGCCCACCCTAACCCCACTTGCTTCCTAAGCACTTGATTTGTGTACATAAATTTTACCAACAAAGCATCAAACCCACTCATACCACCTCTTCAGGATAAATACATCCTTCCTTCAGCTACGATGCTTGTGCTACCATGTTACACTTCTTCCTGTGGGCATGTCATTTTATCCCACAGTCCAGGTATTTCTGCTAGTATTAATGAAGCATAAACTGGAACATTCCATATTTAAAATGCTGGCATTATGAAAATACATCACTCCCATGATGAAAGATATTTGAACGATTCATCGGTGACCTATATTGATAGTAGGAATAGGAATGTATTGTGTGCTAATTAATGATATTAATGGTGCTAGATAATTTATTTTCTAGTTAGCATATTCCTGACAAATAGGAGGTACATGGCCAGCTATAGAAGCAATGAACCAATGAATATTCAATAGAGGAAGTCTTAACTAGCCTCAACGGAGATGAGCCTTGTATCTTTTCCCTAACATATCATAGAAAAACTGAGAAATTAGACATGACCCTCATAATAGAGTAGACTTGCTATTCAACTCTGGTGAATAGTCCAGGAGGAATTGAAGATAGCATAGGGGTGAGATTTATTGCAAGAATAAAAGTGGAAAGGAGTTGGGAGGGAAAGGTCTAAGTGTCTAAATTATTAATTACTTTTTTAATTGGTGGCTATATACAAAATTTGTTTAAAACAAAGATGAAATAGCAGCAACAGGTGTGCTTTTCTAGTAACTATGCCCTGATCAGGATGCCACAGCTACTAATGGCATACTTAGCTCAATGTAATTGGTTCAAATAAACTCTTCAGAGTGTCTCCCATGCAACTATACTATACACCATGCATACTGTTAGCCTTCAGATGGAATAATCTGGCCTAGCCTCTGGCATGAGTGAGTTGTAGCAATGAGGTAGTTTGAATCGTGGTTGTACCCATTCCATTTATTCTACCATTTCATTTGGACCTTAAAAAGTTCCATCTAACACATTGTAGTGACAGCCTTAGCTATCTATCCACCCCCTGTGGTGGTTTTGACACTGTACACGATTTTTATTATCACAGCTTTGGCATAAAATGAAATTGAGAATAGCTTTTTTTGAAACTTTAGTTCAATTATCTAGTTAATATGCCAGCTTTAGATTACTGGTACCATTTCGTTATATCATGCTTATGTTGTTTAGGGACAGCTCAAGGAATTAAAAATGCCCAGGATTCCAAGGACATGATTAATGAATATCAGGTAGGTATTAATTAAGATAGAGTGAGTAATGAAGTTGATGAAGATCCAAAGACTTATGAGGACCAAGTGAGGCATGAATCCATAGATACCTAGGTGGTGACTGTGCTAATGTATACCTCATCTTTTGCAATGGATGGTGCAGCTGCTCTTCAGACCCATGCCTTTCAGAAGAGAGATAGGACAGCACCTGAGGCCTTTACCCATAGCGAGCAAGATATTGAATTTTTAATTACTTAGCTCATGAGGTGATAGGGTATTAGAGTGTTTCACTTGCAGAAGACATCATTAATGACCATTTAGAAGACAGGATTAATGAAGACCAGGTGATAACGTTATTGTCCAATCAAGCAAAGGAAGACATGGATCAAGGAAAAACATCTGTGATTGATGATTACTCTGTGGTTACCGAGGTGGTGACTGTTCCAACATACACCTCACCATGGCAGCTGATGCTGTTGCTGTTCAGGCCTTTGCCCCTCAGATTAGCAGTATGATAATACTTGAATCCATTCATAATTGAAATAATAAACCCGATGATAGTGCAGAAGTAACAGTTGATGTGTTCAAGACCAAGTTGAAGTCCTAAAAATCTATAAATGCCCCAGGGTGCTATAAGGCATTCTCTTATTGCACCATTCTAACTAAAGGCTGCTGTGAACAGGAAGAAAAAACATGTGCATACATATATACATACAAAACTCATTTAAATAAATGGGAAATTTAAAAAATTAAAAAGAAAACCCTAATGATATTTCCTGAAACTGCAAGAAATTGGTACATATGCAACACGCTTTTTTTTACTACTTCTAGCATCATTAAAAAAATAAAATAAATTTAAAAAAATAAATAATAAAAAAAATCTAAATAAGCCAATTTAAATCAAAAGAATGACATTTTAAGAAAAAGAAGGAAAAAAAGAAAGAAAAATGAAAAAAAAATTCATTTGCAGGCACCCTCAACCATTGAGTAGTACGAATCAAATTAGCCCCTCCAGCTATCAAATAATTTTTCGAAAGCCACAAGCAACTAAGATACATAAATTCAACACATGCAACAAAAAATTGTGAAAAAATAAGAAAATCAAACTCTTATCTATTGAGTACATTAAAAAAATTTTTACTTAAGTTTAATTTCTCCAGGAATACACTGAGACTACACAAAGAGACTCCAGAAGAAAACCAGTTTTGTCTGCAAGATAAGTTTGCTAGGCAAACCCACGATAGAAACCTGGAGACATGGGAAGAACATCAAAACCCTGAACACTGCACACATTAAAAAAAAAGATGCTATAAAATTTACATGTGTAAATCCAAAAAAAAGGGATTAATTTCAATTAACCAAATCATGATTACATTCATTTCCATCATTAACACATACACATTAACAATTATCAAGGTTGCAGATGCATGTAAAGGTTAAGTATATATGTTCTCCTGTAATGCATGTCTTCCTGTAATACCTGCCCTTATGTAAGACATGCCATCCTATACAACTCACTTTACCTATCCTCCTGTAAGACACATCCTCCTGTAAGACATGTGCTCCTGTAGGACCTCCAATAGGACATACCCTCCTATGAAACATAACCTCCAGTAAGACCATCCTTCTTGTAAATATATCTTCCAGTAAAAAACATCCTCCTGTAAGATATACCTACCTGAAGATGTGTCCTCCTATAAAACATGTTTCTATACAAAGAATGACATACAAGACATACTCTGATGACATGTCATCCTGAAAGATATGTCCTCCAATAAGATTTGTCCTTCCATAATATATATCCTACTATAAGGTATGTACTCAGATAAGAGATGTCCTCCACAAAGATAATTTTGTGACCACAGTCCACGCCTAGCAAGCAATGCGGCCAAAGGCTGCATTTGTGTGCTAGTACATATAATATATAAATAAGTCATGGCAATATCTACCAGTGTACCTGTTCCTATCTATCTACTTATGTGACTAATGCTGTGCCAAAGCATTCGACTTGGAGACCTGAAAATGGGCATGCATATACAATTTGAACAATGAAGTAATCTGGTCTATATTATAACCCCGGGGGGGGGGGGGGGGGGGGGGGGGGCTTCTAAGTGGCAGGAGCTAAAAAAAAGAAGATTTTACTTGCTTTAGTAAATTTTACACATATAAATGTGTCTCACCCAAACTATTATAAACCAAGCAATCCAAAAGGACACTGTACCGCATTTAAGCTGGTCATTTTTTTTAACACTAACCGTTTCATTATTTGAAGTCAGCCACCTGCAGTAATAAACTTGTTTAATTTACTTTAACAAACATGATATAATTAATAAATATGCCTAATTTCAGGTGTAGTTTTGTTATTTCATGTTACCGAACCACACCCCTGAGAAAACCACACCCTTGAGAAAACCACACCCACACCCATCAATCTATATGGATATTTCACCTAAACATGTAATGAGGTGCCCTCATTTATCATTGAAAGTTTCATGAAGATCCCTCCAGCGATTTGGGAGGAGTTAGATTCCATACATACAGAAAAAAATAAGGATTACAGACAGGCAAATAGATGGACTGGCACAAAGACAAAAAAAAAATTGTGAACTATAGTACAATATGTGGTGATTAACAGTTTAATTAATTGAGATATTGACAATTGTGTGTAACTTCATTTCCTTTACTTGCTAAAGGGAAATCTCTATAGCTTACAGTATCTATACAATAAGGTGCAAATAGTGTGCTTGTATATTTTTGTCTATTTAACCGTGTGTCCACAATTCATGCTTGAACAGCTTAAGTTAGACACATGAACCCTATATATTTAGAATCACTGTCACCAGGAGAACATCGTGACCATGTTTATATAGCCACAACTACTTCTATATTCAAAAAAGAGCCAGAATGGTAATTTTTCTTTCAAAAATACGGAACTACAGACCTGAAACTTGGCATGCAGACACAACTAGACACCGTGAATGATATAGGGTGGGTCTAGTCACACCTCTTCCTCTTTGTGTGTTAGGGTAAAAATGGTATTTCTTGAAAAACACTTTGACCTGATAACGTGTTCACCTTTGTTTTAAGAGTCATCAAAATATGTCTTCAAAGCAGATAGTTTTGTGAAACAGCCCACCAATGGTTGGCAAAAAAATTCTCCCATATGGCGGGTTATTTGATAGTATATATGTTGTCTCTATACTCAGTATGTCTTTTCGGGGCACCTACAGTTAGCAACTTGACCGAGAAACCAATATAGTTTGGATATTACCGTCTGCAGAAGAACGTCTAAACACCGATATATATGGCCAATACCACTTACTCTCATCGCATCAGGCCAAAAAGTGCCAAAAATTTATTTGGTCATATAGATCCTTAGATCTACAGAGCTAAAACTTTTTACACATGATCCTTGGGTGCCTACTAAGTTTTTTCACAAAAATACTTTCTTGAAAGTGTTAAACCTGGTGGGAGAAAAAGGAATTTCTATTCTCCATTAAAAGCCTTGTAGAAAAACCATGGTCCAGTGACAAAGGCACAGGTCTTTTGAGCTAAAACTCATAGCTTCCAACATGAACTAGGTTGATTCACCCATTTTTTCTTCCTTTATCTATCCTTCCTTCCTTTCCTCATTTCCCTCCCCCCTTTTTTTCCTTCCATATTCCATTTTATAATATTGTCCTCCTACAGACACAGTTTTTCTTCATATTCTATTACTCTTCAAATGTTTAAAAATTGTTTATTTAAAAATTGGTAGGTTAAATAGAGAACACTCAGACATGCACATATAGAATTTTGTTCTATTTGTTTAGTTGATTTGTTACATGTAGATTACTTGCCTTAATTGGAGGAAGCATACTGGCACACACATGCATGCATGAATTGTAATCAGATGACTGATTGTTCAATTATTTATTATAGTGTTCTATTGTCACCTTAATTGCTTGAATCCAGATCTCTGGAGAATGTGGAGTTATCCTGAGAAGTGTAGCCACAACTAGTGAATTTGGAAACAAATTTGGAGGGAGGGGTCTGATTGAAGGATTACCCAGGCATTAAAAAAGATGTAGTGAATCTTCCACAAAAGTTGGACCAGAGCTAGCTACTCAACAGAATAAGATGAAACTGCATATGAATGCCTTCAAGTTTCTGAGGAAGGTATTCATAAGGCAGCAGAATGAATCGGGGTCTTATCCAAAAGTGCTCCATTCAAAATGCCACTGTTCTGGCAAGCTACACCTAAAGAGAGAATATCTGCCTCATAATCCTTTCCATAAGATCTTTCATCCAAGGGAAAACCTGGGTTTAACTGCCCCATGATGAAGTAGCTGGCAAAAGATAACAGCAGCACAGAGAATTTCTGGCTGGATGTGGATTCATACAAGGATACAATGTGAACTTTCCATTCAATTGTTAAGGCTGGGTATGCTGAAATGTTCTGACTTCCAATTTTGAATACAGACAAGTGGCGCATAAGGAAAATATTGAAGCTGTGATCTGGATAAAAAGCTGTAATATGTTCCAATATGAATTATTAATATGTGGTTAGAATGTAAATATAATTTCCCTATCATTACTGGATACCTTGCCAAAGATTGGGATGACTTCACATAATGTGCACACTCACCCAGTTGGGTGATAGGGCTCCTGTTGAAATCCCGAGAGACTCAAAGCCCTGAGGTATATTCAACAGGTCCAAACTCCAGCACAGAGGACAGCCACATCCAGTCAGCATGCCAGGTTGAACCAACCTCAGGAATTCAAGTCCTGGTCTGAAGCCTCCACACAAAGCTATCATAAGATGTGCTACAGTTCCATGGTGGACCCAAATTGTTCTGGTCTCTCACCTTTCCATTTGGACCATCCCTTTGGAGAGAAGGGATATGGCTGATGACTGCACAACCTCCTCATCACCCATTAAACAATTCTTTGTGTAGAATTTCATCTTCCTTTTCCCATTCTATTTTTTCCTCTTCTCCCATGAACTGTGGCAATGGGCAATGTCCAACAGGGAGTGTTGCGGCCACAATAGAAGTTCTCAGTATGGGACCCACACATATGGCGTTAGCGGTGTGATGGCCATTCTGGAGTGTACTCGGGACAAACCCCCTCGGTATCAGCCCATGCCTGATGACATTGCACATCGTACTGATGAAAGGTGTGTATATGGCCATCATCAGTGCATGCACTCCAATGCTGGTTTCTCCGGAGGAAACATAGGACAACTTCTATGTGTCATTTAATGCAGCTGTTCAACAATATCGCAACTGACAAGATTGTACTCCTCAGTGATTTTAATGATCTTATAGGAAAGAACTTTGAGATTTAGCAGGGAGTCATCGGCAAGCACAGCATTGAAAAAATGAACTCAAATGGTCTTCGCCTTCTTTCATTCTGGGGGGAACATCAACTGTGTATCACCAACACTCTATTTCAACTCCCAGATGAGTTGAAAGTAACCTGGATACACCCTCGATTAAAAACTGGCATTCGCTGGATTATGTAATCCTCCACACCAATAGAGCTAGAAAGGAGCTGAGTGTTGGACAAACTATTAACTTATTCCTTCCACCTTCAAGGCTGTCCTCAGACCACCTGCGAGAGAACAACACCCAAACAACCCAAACCATGTCTCAATGTTGCTGATCTCAGAAACATCGAAATCAGGTGAAACCTCAAGTCTAAGCTTGATTCTGAACTTGGTCCTATCTCAATCTCAGGAGACACGTTGGACAACAATCAAGCTAAGCTGGATGTTGAAGAACTATGGTATCCTATGATTGATGTCCTCCAATCATCCTGAAGAAGTTTTGTGTTTCTCCAAAAGAAAGAACCCAGACTGGTTTAATAAATTGGCAGAAGAGATCCTTCCCCTCCTAGTATCAAAAAATTCAGCATTCCAGGCCCATCTCGCCCACCCAACTTCAGCCATGCTACTGCAAAAATGGAAGAAAAGTTGCTCCATAGTAGATTCAGAGATATGCAGAACAATTGGTGGCCCTGCAAAGCATGAGAAATTTAACGCTATGCTGATGAAATCCTTGAATGTGTGGGCTCAATGTGTGTTGCATCCACAAAAGTCCGCCAAACACTCCCTGTGCTGTCCGTGTTGTTTGTTTGGACTCCAACAGACTCACCCATATGATCCTCTATGGGGACTCGAGGAGGGAAGCTGCCTGCTTGGGGGACCGAAGAAAAAGATGGAAAGATATGCTCATGAAGTCCCTCAAGATCTGCTCCATTCAACCCAATGAATTAAAGACCCTTGTTGCAGACCGTGCTGGATGGAGACACAGTGTGTCCGGGGGCATCAACCATTTTGAGATTGAGTGGATAAGGGACAGAAAAGAAAAACAAGCAGTACGACACTAGAGGAGCCTTCATCCAACAGCACCTACTGGTCACTTCCCCTGTACCATCTGCCCACATGTCTGCGGTTCACAGATTGGGCTCCTTTCCCACCTGCGGGCCCAAGAGAGATGGAACCGAGATGGGAAGAAGAGGATATGATTGTCATTATTGACAACAATGGACAGCCATAAGCAAATATAATCTGTGTTAGTGTTCTGGTCTATATACATTTGTGTGTATCAATTTTACCAATAATGCTCAAATAAAGTACTACCACCTCTTCTGAATAGATACACCCTTATTATACCAACAATGTAATTTACTCTTATATCTGAGTCAACAGGTCACACATCCTCCAGTGGGC
Source organism: Lycopodina hypogea (assembly GCA_963969325.1). NCBI lineage: Eukaryota > Metazoa > Porifera > Demospongiae > Poecilosclerida > Cladorhizidae > Lycopodina > Lycopodina hypogea. The sequence continues at coordinate 10,799,070 of OZ017786.1, forward strand.
ATGTCACTTATCTCACAATCCAGGAATATCTGCTAGTAGCAATTAATCAATAACTGGGAAATTCCTAATTCAATATGTTGGCATCATGAAGATACTTCTGTCCCACCACACTAGATATTTTAATGATTTAATAGGTGACCTATTGCTAATAGTAGGAATGATCATGTTCTGATTATTAAATGCATTGCATGTACTAATTAATGATGATATTAACTTCAGCTAGCTCATATTTTGTTTTCTTATTAGTATATTCCTAACATATGGGAGACACAGGCAAGCTATATAAGCAATGAACCAATGAATATTGGAGGGGGGAAGTCTTACCTAACCTTAGGTGAGATTAGCATTTTATCTTCTTCCTAATAAATTATAGAAAAAATAATAAATCAGACATGCCCCTCATAGAGTACACTGGCTATTCAACTCTGGCATATTGAGTTCAAATATAAACGGGAGGTGACATTTATAGCGTAAGCAAAAAAAATAAAAATAAATAAATAAATAAATAAACAAATAAATAAATAAATAAATAAATAAATAAATAAATAAATAAATAAATAAATAAATAAATAAATTTAAAAAAAATGGAGGGGGGGGGGGGTGGGGAGGTTGGTGCAACTCGATTTCAAACTGAGAAAATATGCTGCTGCTGGTGTGGGTGTCCAGTAACCACACCCAGGTCTGGATATCACCCGGACTTATGAACTACTTGTTACATATGTGTGTTTCAAATCAGCATCTCGTGGGGGTCTCACGTGCAACTATACCGCCTTACGTATTGTCGCATTTGAAGCAGGCTTTTCTCTGGAAGAAGTTGTCATAGCCTCAGCATGAGTGAGTTGTTGTGGCATTAAGATAGTACAAATCGGTGATTGTGCTCATCCATATTTCCATTTACCATTTCCTTGGGACCCAAAATTTTATATATGATACATAGCCATCAGAGCCTTAGTTACCGTCCACCCTCTATAGTGGTCTTGACATTGTTCACCATTTTTTACTATCACACTTTAGATACTAAACGGAAGTGCGTTCTGCTTTTTCAAACTTTAGTTCAATTAGTTAGTTAGTATGCCAACTTCAAATTGCTGGTACCATTTTTCCTTCTATGTTGCTTGTGATGTTTAGGCACAGTTCAAGAAATTCAAAATGCCAAAAGTGCTGCAAATATGACTAATGAAGACCAGGTGGGCATTAATGATGATAGACCAAACAGTGATATCCTTGATATGCAACCAAAGAGCTATGGGGATCAGCTGGAAGTGATGGCATCATCTTCCCAGAATGAGGAGCTAGATGGGGTGCAAGGAGAAACATCTGTGGTAAAGCATGAAATCGTGGTTACCCCTGTGGTAGCTATGCCAATATCAACCTCCTCTTTGGCTGGGAATGCTGCTGCTACTCTTCAAACCCTTGCCTCTCAGGGGAAAGATGTGACATCACATGAGGCCACTACCCATATCCACCATGTTGATGAAACTCCATATCAATTTCTTTCTTCTTCAATGAGTGAGATAGTTCATGAGGAGATAGTGTTTCAAACTCTTCCACCTGCAGAAGACATCATTGATTACCTCTCAGAAGACATGATTAATGATGATGGAATGATCATTTTGTCATCAAATCATGCGAAGGAAGATATAGATCGAGGAGAAACATCTGTGGTTGAAGATGATTCTATTATGGTCACTGAGGTGGTGACTGCTCTAATGTCAACCTCAACTGTGGCAGCTGATGCTGCTGCTGTTCAGGCCTCTCAGATGAATGATACAACAGCACCCGAGTCTATTGCCCACACATTGCACGTTCTTGGAGCTCAAAATCAAGTTATTTCTTCTTCAGTGGATGAAGCAGCCCATGAAGTTATAGTGAAAAATCAGGCTGTGCACAATGGAGAGCAACTTTTCCCATGTGTCTTCTGTAAAAAGAAATTTGTGCGTAAATCTCAATGCAAACGTCACGAACGTCAGCATACCGGAGAGTGTCCGTTCATGTGTGAAACGTGTGGCAAAGGATTTCGATTCCCTTCCAACTTGAAGGACCATACCTACACCCACACCAAGGAGAAGCCTTACCCATGCAGAATTTGTGGGAAAGGGTTTACTCAGCGTGGTTCTATGATGAGGCATATCTCTGCAATTCATGATAAAAGGAAGGATGTGAAATGCCCCCACTGTAACAAGTGCTTCAATCGCAAGGACTACCTCAAGTTGCACATTCGAAAGTGTCACTGGCACAAGTGCCCCATCTGCAAGAACACTTTCGAACTTGAAGTGGTGTTTGAGCAGCACCAGAAGGAGTGCGCTATGCCAACAATCACCCCTAAGTCCCCAGTGAAGGGCAGAGCAAAGAAAAAGTCACCATCATCTGCATCTGGTCACAAGAGAACCCTTGATAATACTCCCTTGCTTACTCCCATTCCAAAAAGGGTACACAATTCACCTCCAGTAGTTCTGCCTGTTGGCAAGAGAAAGATTTCAGATCCAGCCCACATCAACCAGTTGATGTCCATCTATGAGTACTCAGTCAATGACTCCCTATCTGACCATGAGTTTCAAGCAGAGGAAGAAGTCGAAGGAAAAGAGGAGGAGATGGAAGTGCTGGAGGAAGTGGAGGAAAAAATTGAGGGAAAAGTGGAAGAACAGGGAGAAGTGGAGGAGATCGTAGAGGAAGAGGAAATGTGGCTGCATAAAGAATAAATCCTGGTAAATGAAAAAACAGATATAGGATTAAGTTTGAAGAAATAAAAAAAAAAATCTAACTTCGGACAAGGAATTGTTAATAGTGAATAATATACATGTTCTGTTCTTGTGTAATAATAGTGATGCTGTAAACAATAGAATGCATGCTGTTGTTTTCTCAATTATCCTGTTTGCTCATCTATTTTGATGATGATGATATTATGCAATTATGGGAGGGCACTGGGCATTGAAGGAGTGATCATGATTGACATGCAAATGCTATGAGTTAAGCAAACTGGCTTTCTTTCCCATTTTATTAGAGCATCAAAAAATAAGAAAACTCTACTTTTTTAATAACTTTTTAAAGGATATTGGGATTGTTGTGTGTAAAAACTAGCAGAAAATCTGCCTTATGGGTGGTTTTTAAGCAGGTAACCTGCAGTTACAAACATGTTTGGTTTGCTTTGTGTAGCATGAGAGGATTATTGACACTGATCTCATTAATCAAACAAACATGATACAATTAATAGACATGCCCAGTTTCTGTGATAGACTTGTGAACTATCACCAAACCACACACACTAACAAATCCACACCTATAGCTACCACACCTGAATGAAACTTTTTTGAGGATGTGTGTGAGATGCCATAGCCAATCCCAAGAATTTACACAAATAGAAAGAAAGACAGGCACACAGAGAGACAAAATGACAGACAGATAGACAGACAGACAGACAGACACACACACAGGTATTGGCAATTTATCACTAGGATGTTGAGCTGTAGCAACAAATTGTCACTGCCACTTTTCTCCCATGATGAAAAATGAACTAGCTAATTTGTGTAAGCACAATAGCAAGCAACATCCTAATTACTATAACCCAAGCAAGTTCAAAAGGACACCATACCTCAGCTCTGTTCAGCCTAAAATGCTAATTTTTGGGTTACTTCTTTCATTATTGTTATGCTATCCATTTATAATTTCCGAACTCATCAATCATCACTAAATAGTAATAGTAAGCCAATGAATGAAATCTGTGTTATAATTAAAATAAAGAAGGATATCAATGGTTCTATTTAGGTAGGTAAACAGCTGATTTTGATCATTTCATTTCAAAGAACATCTTATAGGTCTGATTGTTCAGCATTACACCATGCCTCCAAAACATTCTGACCTCCCTAAAAAAATCAGCATGTAACATTGTAAATCAAACTCTAGCATTACACAATGCTTTCTAAATATCCAGAACCTTCTAAAAATATAAAGAGCAACTTTGTTGCATACATACTTATGAGTCTGTTAATTTAATGAAGCCACAAGGTCCTGAAATGATGTTTTTATGCTTCCTGTTGACATTGGCACAGGCAACACCACACATATCATCTAGTAAATGCATATAATCAGGTCTCTGCCTCCAAGAATGCTAACCATCCTAGGGTGCCTTTAACTCTAGGGGTGCTGAAGAGGGCAGGGTTAGCAGGTGAAAATGAAACTGGAGAGCTTGATATCACTCCTGGAGTAGCAAAACTTGCTGCAGATGCCATCTGACTTCTAGCACTTCGGTCTTCTCTTGGTGCTTCCATGGTTCTTTCAATACTTAGAAGAGAGTTACTAGTTCTAATAAAGTCCTATCCAACTATCCCACCGCTGCCACCAATGTGAGCAGCTGCCCAAGCTTCAGCTAATATTACTCTGCAAGCTAGGATAGCTGCCCCGCTCCCTAGCCCATAAACAATTCTACCACTGTAAAATAGGCTAAGGCTACCTAACTGTGGTTATGAGTAGCCAATAGTAGGTTCACACACTCGGTCTCCCTTCAAATAGATAGCATTAAATACTGGTTAGAGACTCTCTGTACCAGCAAACAACAATGATCTTTCAAATATTCAATATACACTATGATACTCTCAATTACTTATAAAATGGAGACTAACAATAATAACAGTTTGGTTGTGTCTTTTTATAGTCAGGCCATATGGGCCCCTGCTCTGGCACCTCTGCCTGGCCGGCTGTTTGTTCATTAAGAGAGTTTATTGTAATTACTTCCTTGTCTATGTTCTTATAATCAATTTCTTTCACCGGAAACCCATAACACATTATCACAATTGGCTATCTTAATTAACATTGTTATTATCATCTTTTTTTATTCAATCATTTTTCTTATTCATTTCTTTACTCTCTTTCTTATTATTAACTTTTTGATGTCCTTCTTTACTTGTTCCATGCCTTGTCACAGGCAGAGTCACTGGGAGTAGTCTCGGTGGCTCTGATATATGTTCTGTGTCGTGTTCTGCGATAGGTCATGTTCTTTATCATCAAACCACACCCATTGGCAAAACAACACACATAGCCGCCCAATCTGAATGAAACATTCGCGAAGACATGCAGTGAGGTGCACTTATCTATCCCTGAATTTTTGTCAAGATTATTCCAACAGTTTGGAAAGGGATAGATTTATACATTCAAACAGACAAACGGACAGATGCCTGCCTCCCTCCCTCCCTCCCTCCCTCCCTTCCTCCCTCCCTCCCTCCCTCCCTCCCTCCCTCCCTACCTACCTACCTACCTACCTACCTACCTACCTACCTACCTACCTACCTACCTACCTACCTACCTACCTACCTACATACATACCTACATACATACATACATACATACATTGCTTATGGCTGTCCATTGTTGCCGAAGATGATGATCATATCTTTTTGTTCCCATTTCGGTTCCATGTCTCATGGGCCCACAGGTGGGAAAGGAGCCCAATCCATGACATGAATAGCAGACACATGGGCACATGGTAGAGGGAAAGTGATCGGTAGGAGTTGGTGTCGTGCTGAGCATTTTTTTTCTCTCTCCCTTATCCACCCCATTGCAAAGTGGTTTATGCCCTCAGATACACTGTGTCTCCATCTGGCATGGTGTGCCATGGAGGTTTCCAATTCACAGGGTGGAATGAAGTAGATCTTGAGGGATTTCTTGAGCATATTTTTCCACTTTTTCTTTGGTTTCCCAGGGCAGCAGCTTCCCTCCTCGAGTTTCGCATAGACAACCATATAGAGTAGTCTGTTGGGGTACATACGAACAACATGGCCAGCCCTGTGGAGTGTTCAGTGGAGTTTCATGGATGCAACACACGTTCACCCCGCACATTCAAGGATTTCGACATGGGGGATCCGATCTTCCCAACTGATCTTGGGTATTTGTTAGAGACTTCAGATGTGGAAAGCTTCAAGGGCTTTGATGTGTTTCCTATATTTTGTCCTGGCCTCACTACCGGCCTCACTACCGTATAGAAGGATGGAAATACATACTGCATGATACACTGCAACTTTGGTTTTTGTCTGCAGGTTACGATTGGCAAAAAAGTGATTATGCAACCATCCAAAGGCAGATGGTGCTTGTCTTATTAGGTTGTTGATCTCCTCATCAGTGGAAGCATCGTCAGGGATGATACTGCACAAGTAACAGAATCACTTCTCATTCTTCAGGGGTGCTTCACCAGCTGTTATAATACATGGGGGGTCAGCATGGAAGAATGAGGATTGCATGGTGATGGTTTTTGGTATGCTGACCGCTAATCCCATCCTGTAGGGAGACTCCACAGTCCTCTGGAGGCCTTACAGATTGAGGGAGATGACAGCTGCATCATCAGCATATTGCAGTTCCAGATAATGGTAGCAGAGGTCTTGGAATGAGCTAAGAGACACCGAAGATTGTAGACACTACCATCCAAACAGTAGCAGATATGCACTCCATCATCAACATCAAGAGCATTTCTAGAGAGGAGGGTGAAGACCACAAGGTACAACTTGAAGAGAGTGGGGGGCAAGTACATGTCCCTGCTTCACTCCAACAGTGACGTCAAAGGGGGCAGAAGCTTCACCATTAACAAGGACTCTTGCGATCATTCCATCATGAAACTGCTTGATCATGGTTAAAAAATTTAGGTGGCAAATAAAATTTTCAAGAACTTTCCAGAGTAGGTCATGGTTGACAGTGTCAAAGGCCTTATGTAGGTCTATGAAGGAAAATAAAATCTGATGTTTCCTTTCTTTTATCAGAAGCAGCCGAGCTACAAAGATGGTGTCACTGTGCTACATTGTTGCCAAAATCCTGCTTGCAATTCTGGGAGGACTCTGTCAGTGTGATGAGCAAGGATTTTGCATGCAACATGAAGGAGGGAGATGCTGCAGCTGTTACTACAATCTGATCTGTCACCTTACCTCTTATAGATAGTAACGATGGTGGTATTCTTCCAGGAGTCAGGGATTTACCTTGTTTCCAACATAGGGTGAAGAATTTGGTAAGTTTGTTGACAAGTTGTGGTTTCCCGTATTTAAATACTTTGCTAGGGATTGAATCCTCACCAGGAGTTTTCTTGTTTTTCTGGGTTTTGATGGCAACAAAAACTTCTTCAAGAGTGGTACACAGGTCTAGTTCAGGAACTTGTGGAAGAGTCGGGAGCTCTTCAAGGGCAGAAGGATCCGAGGGGTTGTTCTTGTTCAACAGTTCTTGGAAGTATCTGGCCCAGCATTCAAGAATGTCATTTTTGTTTTTGAGGAGAGATGAACCATCAGCAGAATGGACTGGGGCTACTGTTCATTGGGTAGGACCATATATCCCTTTAATGGAGTTGTAGAACTCATATGCCTTGTTTTCATCAGCATACCATTGGATTTCTCTTGCTTTGCAGGTCCACCAATCATTCTGGATCTCTTTGAGTCTACGCTGAGTTATGGAGCAACTTTTCTTCCATTTTTGCAGGAACATGGCTGAAGTTGGGTGGGCTAGATGGGCCTGGAATGCTGCATTTTTTTATGCGAGGAGGGGAAGGATCTCTTCTGCCAATTCATTAAACCAGTCCGGGTTATTTCTCTTGGAGAAACCCAAAACGGTTATTTCTCTTGGAGAAACCCAAAACTTCTTCGGAGGATAATTTGAGGAATCAATCATTGAAGACCATAGTTCTTCTACATCCAGGTTAGCTTGATTATCATCCAACATGTCTCCTGAGATTGTAATAGAGTCAAATTCAGAGTCAATCGTAGATATGAGGTTTCGCCTTACTTCGATGTTCCCAAGATCAGCAACATTGAGATGTGGTTTGGGTGGTTTTTTACTTGCAGATGGTCTGAGGACTGCCTTGAAGGTGGAATGAACAAGTCTATGGTTGTCCAACACTCAGCTCCTCTCATAGCTCTCATGATGTGGATGCCCTCAATATCATGATTGCGGACAATTACGTAGTCAGCAGATGCCAGTTTTTCAATTGAAGGTGCATCCAGGTTACTTTCAACTTATGAGGGAGTTGAAATAGAGTGTTGGTGATGCACAGTTGATGTTCTGCGCAGAACGAAAGAAGGCGAAGACCATTTGAGTTCATCTTTCCAATACCATGCTTACCAATGACTCCCTACCAAACCTCAGAATGTTGCCTATATGGGCACTAAAATCACCAAGGAGAGTGATCTTGTCAGCTGCTGGAATGTGTTGGACTGCTCTATCAAGTGATGCCTAGAAGTCGTCCTTTGTTTCCTCCGCACTGATGATGGTCATATATGCACCTTTCATCAGTGGGATGTGCAATGTCATCAGGCATGGGCTGATACCGAGGGGGGATTCCAGAATTTTGGGCAGAAATTTATCTCAGATTTCAAAACCAACACTGTGGGTCCATTGTTTGTCAGGAGCTAGGCCTTTCCAGAAGAAGATATACCCCATGGAAGTTTCTATAAGTGATCCTTCATTGGGAGCACAGATGTAAATTCAATAATGCTGGAGGTCAGAGCCAATGAGAGCTGTATGTTGTGGTGGTCTATCGGTTGCAGTTGCAGGGACATCCATTAAGGTTCGGATATTCCAGGAGGCAAGAATGAGATGTTTTGTCATTTTCATTTTCTTCATTTTTATTTTCATTCTCTTTCGACCCCAAAGAAGGGGTGGGTTGCCAGGTGTGGTTTCCTGACCAACCTAAGTGGGACAAGCTTTGGTTAGGACGCCTTTTACTGTCCCCTCCCCATTCAGGGTAGGCAGTGCTGTCCTTGGAGAAGGCTGCTTAGTCATAACAATAGGACATGGATGGAGCATTTGTCCCGAGTACACTCCAGAACAACCATCGTGCCGCTACTGCCATACATGTGGGTCCCATAGTGAGAACTTCCATTGTATCCACAACTGTTCCCATTGCATGTCACCCATCACTGCAGATCTTGGGGGAAGAAGAAGAAGATGAAATGGGAGGAGGATGAGAGTCTGCATAAAGAATTGTTTAATGGGTGGTAAGGAAGTTGCGCAGTCTTCAGCCACACACCTTCATTCCAGAGGGATGGTCCAAATGGCAAGGAGAGAGACCAGGACAATTTGAATTAACAGGGGAGCTGATGCGTGCATGCGTGCGTGCGTGCGTGCATGTGTGCGTGCGTGCGTGCGTGCGTGCGTGCGTGCGTGCGTGCGTGTGTGTGTGCGTGCGTGCGTGCGTGCGTGCATGCGTGCATGCTTACATACATACATACATACATACATACATACATACATACATACATACATACATACATACATACATACATACATACATACATACATACATACATACATACATACATACATACATACATACATACATACATACATACATACATACATACATACATACATACATACATACATACATACATACATACATACATACATACATACATACATACATACATACATACATACATACATACATACATACATACATACATACATACATACATACATACATACATACATACATACATACATACATACATACATACATACATACATACATACATACATACATACATACATACATACATACATACATACATACATACATACATACATACATACATACATACATACATACATACATACATACATACATACATACATACATACATACATACATACATACATACATACATACATACATACATACATACATACATACATACATACATACATACATACATACATACATACATATGCACATACGCACATATGCACATGTGTTCTAGGCATATTTGCAACCTCATCATAAGCCTGTACCTGACGTAATGATGATTGGAGGTTGCTCTTGTGTCAGGAAGCTTAAGCAAACCAACGGAATCCATTCGACACTTATTTCATTCACTTAATAGATGGACAAATTTAAATGTTCACTATTCATTGCTGTTGATTACAACCGATGCTTCATCAGCAGTGTTTGAAAAGAAGGTATTGTTACCTTCAATGAGTAACATGTTGCAGCTGTGAAATTACCAAACTTTTTACTTATGCAAGCTGTATAGCTTTAAGTTTATTATTTGTGTGATTCTCTATGTATGAATGAATGGATATTAATGCATCTCTAGCTAAAAGTGTATACCAATTTCTATACTAACTAGGGATCTTGGACACCAACGATACATGTGATGTACAGCATTAGTGCTAATGCAAAGCATTTTTTTTAAAGTAGGTGCTCTAAGGTGGGGGGTAGGAGGCCAGCCCCCTCTGTGATAAATTATTTGTGGGGCTGAAGCCACCCCCTGCTCCCCCCCCCCCCCTGTTTTTTCCTTATCTGTGTATCAATCATAAAAGAGTATGATATAAGCAACTGACAAATATTATCTAACACATGATATCTATGTATAAACTTGGTGGATCCATTTATTCTGCTCAATTCAATGCCCCAGGGTTTGGTCGAAACTGAATCAAATATGATGTGGATATTTTTTTCAGAGGGTTCGGCATCCATTGGAGGCCAATAGGCTCAATTTTATATCTAAGGAGTCAAGATGAGTATTAAAGAAAGAGACTCGCGTTCTTCATGCCATGGTTTAGTTAGTTGACTTTGATAAGATTTGGGTATTCAAAAAAAAACAACCAAAAATGGTACTTTTACCAGAAAGAAGAATGGAGATAGACCCACAAATCTATATACATTTAGAATTAGTATCACCAGGGGAAAATCATAAGCACATATATGTGGCTACACTGCTTTCCATACTCAAAGAAGCCAAATTTATTTAAGGAAACACTGATTCATTTTGCTTTAATAATTGTGTACTATTGAACCTCAGAGGCAGTAACCTTGGAGTAAGAACTGAGCAATTGACCAACAGCTAGGTGAAGCAATGGTGGTTGGGCTATCTCGATAATTGTAGCAGCTGAGGCTTTCTCTATCCCTTTCCACCTTCCACATGAGTTAGACTACTTTTCAAGTGATGGGGGATAGGAAAAAAAAGGTGCTGCAGCCAAATTCTGGATTGTAGGAATATGATACTTAAAGAAAGATTATAAATATGGCAGAATACAGTAAAAAAAAATTGGATGAAACAATCTAATCTATTTTTAAAGAATGGGAAGGAAATTATAGTTTGAAGAAGTTTCCCACCTGTTCATGTAATGTTGACCAAAAAAATTTTTAAATCATCATCACGAATTAATAAATTTTAGATTAGTAGTAATATTTAAAAAATGAAATAACAAATAAATAAATAAGTAAATAAATAAGTAAATAAGTGAAATCGATGGATAGATAGATAGATAGATAGATAGATAGATAGATAGATAGATAGATAGATAGATAGATAGATAGATAGATAGATAGATAGATAGATACATTTAGACAAATCTATTTATAAATACCTCTCATTCTGTGTGTGCATGTATGTGTATGTGCTATATATTCCTTAATCTTTTAAGCTACATAATTAGGAGGGGTATCAAGAGAATGAAAATCAAGTACTGCACCCACTTATGTGGTTTATAAATTTGGAGAAGACTTATTCAGGTTATAATAGATAAGAGTGGCTTAAAAAATGGGCCATTCCAGGCTAGTTTAAGGGAGCAGCTGTGTCGAAAAATCCGTAGAAAAGTTGGATAATCTTGAAATTTTAGTGCAAACTCAGTTAATTAATGATAAAAAAAAATTAACTATAGAATTTTCTGATAAAGAGCAACCCTCTGTGGATTGGTGGTTGAGTTCTGGTGGAATAACCACAATAACCAGCCAACCAAGACTTGGAATAGAGCCTCACTTTGCAAGGTTAAATGGGGAATTATTGCACACAGAAAAGGAGTGAAGAGAAGAAAGGAGGTCAATTTGGTTTTGGACCCAAGGATTATATCCACTGACCAGAAGACAAGAAATGTTGTCTACATTTAATTTTTTGATAGAATCATGATCATTTGCTGAATGAATTGAGGATAAAATTAAATTAGATAAATATTTCTACTTTGCAAGCAGAGCTGCAAAGGGGTGTCTAGTAGACAAAAGAAAAAAACAGATTTTAAACTTCTACAAGTAACAATGTTTAAAATATATAGCTACACCCACTCATTGCTGTCAAGAAATTAAGTGAAGTGATATGAAACTGGACACCACGCAAGACAATTTCATAATTTGAAGGAAAAAGGTACCTCCCCCCCCCCCCCCCACATACACAAGTTAGACCAGACAATATTCGGAAAAAGTCAAATCTATCCCTACAACATCAATAATTTGAATTTGAAAAACAGGAAACATTCACAAATGCTAAGGAAGCTATTAATCCAACAAAGCAATGACTGCCAAATAGAAGAATTAACTTGAAATGCTTCCAACGCCCTCTTCCATAATATTTGAGATATCACAGTTGGACAACCAGTTCCTTGATTATTGGAAGCAAAGCTGCAAATGGGATTCAGGTTCATATATATTTGCATATGCATAAGAACTGCAGTGTGCTTTGGTGACTGAAGCCTCCCACCAAAAATTTTCACCTAAAAATGAATTGCTACAACCCTTTTTTTAATCTAATTTTATATCTCAAAACTAATTTGCTACTACCTTACTTTATTCATGTAATTTAAACAAACCTCTGCTACTTTGAAGTGGAGAGGTTTAAATACTTGGCTCAAATGTAACCAAAAAAAATTGTGTACAAGTGGGCAGGGGGAAAATTTTCAGACAATTTCATGGGTCTTGCTAGAAAGTTATTTATATTTCTGTTAGCAAAGCAAGAGTAGCCAACACTGACAAATTTGTAGGTTGCTACATCAATGATGCTTTTATACTTTCATCCCAATGAAGGGTATGCAGGTGAGAGAAATCTATTGTTGCTCTGGTAGTAAGAATCCAGAAAATAGGATGATCTTGGAATTGAAGAGCGGTGTAATGAACATAGCTACTCAATCCATCCTTTTGATAGCTAGTTGACCAGTTAGTAACTGATGAGTAAGATGAGGAGAGTGAAGTCAATACTCAAAAGTTTGCTAATGTGAGTGAGGGAAAGAGACTATTGTAGTGGTGATTGCTCTAAGCCAGATTGCCAGGGTCCCAATCAGTCCATATCATGTACTATTATTTTCATGAATACTGGAATGGTTCATGGGGGAGCAAAATTTCAACTGACACATTCAGTAAGTGTAACCTGGTTGGCTCAATATTGTTGAATAACATTTTTTGGAGAGTCCTATGTTTCCATTATGAAACTTCCCAATGCTATAGCTAGATATGGATTTAGAGATGTGTCACGTAGATGCTGTGAATAAATCTTACAGTTAAATCCCAGATAATATACATAAATTTTATAATGGGATATGGACAAGGAGAGACTTAATGTCCACTTCAGGATGTTACCAGATTTGATTAAACAAGATGGTCAGAAAGTTGAAATTCTTATCACAGGGATCACTAATATACATGCCATCTATGATGCCATGAATAGCATGCCCATAGCCATGGAATTATTGTACGAAATTCATAGCATGTTTTTATCTATTTTTACCATTCCTGTCACCAATTTAACAGCTGAGAGAACATTTTCAGCATTGCAAAGGGTAAATATATATTTCTCATATTTATAGCACAAGAAAAGCTGAACCAATATCTCCTTCTGTGCTATCATAATGCAGTGACTGATGCCATGTATTTCTCACAAATTACTGTTAATTTGTGAATGCAAATGATTGGAGAGGATGATTTATTCAATTATGAGTTTAATTTTAAACAATTAACAGTGTATTAAAACAGAAAGGATTAAATGATTCATTTCATATTAAACCATTACTTATAGCATAAATGATTTAAATATATTTCTGAATTGTGACTTTCACTAAATAGAAATTTTCATAACAGGGAATGTCCCATAGTTATGAATATGAATGAACTTAACCAAACTATGCATCAGAATACCTCACTACTCCTCAGTCCCCTCTAAAAATTTGATACCATTGAATGAGAGGCTTTGTGACTTACTCTTACCAACTCTCCAGATTTCCTACTTCATCCATATACAAGCATGTGTATATATAGTAATTTGCAACTAGGAATATATTCATAGAAATTAGGGTGTATTTATGGAAATGATAGATAAAAGGCCTTAAATATAAGGGACTGCTACACTGCTGTCAACCCACCCAACTCCAATTGCTTCCTACGCCCCAGATTTGTTGTATCAATATATCAGCAAAGCACCAAACCCACTAATACCACCTTCTTATGCTAAAACTGTCTTTTACCCCTAAAACATCTGTGCCACCAGGTCACACATCTTCCTGTCGGAATGCCTTAATTGAATATGCTGGCATTATGAAAATACTTCCTCCCACAGCATGAGATATTTTATGGATTTAATTGATGATGACCTATATCTAATAGCAGGAGTAGGAATAATTAAGTGCAGATTATTGAATGTATTACATGTGTCAATGAATGATGATATTAACTACTGCTAGCTTGTATTTCAGTTTTCAGTTAGCACATTCCTGACAAATGAGAGGCACATGGCAAGCTATAGAAGCTTGACCTAATGAATATTGGAAGGAAGGAGTCTTAACTATCATCAGATGAGATGAGCCTTGTATCTTCTCCTTAACATGTTACAAAAAAAAAGTGAATAGTCCAAGTGGAATCAAAGATTGCTTTAGGGTGAGATTTATTGCAAGAGCAAAAGAGGGAAAGGTATGAGGGAGGAAAAGATCTAAGTGTCAAAGTTTTCAATTTAATTTTTCAACTCACTATATAGGTATATTTGTTATGGACTGAAACAAATCGCTACAGCAGGTGTGGTTTTTTAGTAACCATGCCCACCTTGGCCGGGATTCCACTGTCATATATTGATAATATTCTTAGTTCAATGAGAACTACTACCATCAACTTCTCAGATTGTCACACGTGCAGTTACGTGCTGTCACACATGTTACTTCTGTTAGCTGCAGAGCTGGATTTTGTCCAGAAAAACCAGGCCTATTCTCAGGAATGAGTGATTGGCAGCAATAGCTTGTTTAAATTGGTGGTTGCACCCATTCCCATTACCATTTTACCATTTCTTTTGGACCTTCAAATTTCCATTTAACACTATGTGGTTACAGCCTTAGCTATCTATTCACCCTCTGTGGCGATCTTGATACTGCATGCCATTTTTATTATAACAGCTTTGACATCAAATGAAATTGATAATAGCATTTTCACACTTTTGTTCAATTAATTTTTTCATATGCCAACTCTAGATTACTGGTACCATTTTTCATATGATGCTTATGATGTTTAGGCAGAGTCCAAGAAATTCAAAATGCCCAGGAGGAAGAGGACGTGACTAATGAAGGCCAGGAGGGCATCAATGATGATAGAGTGAGTAGTGAATTCCTTGATAAAGAACCAAAGAGTTATGAAGACCAGGTTAAGCATGAATCTGTGGATATCCAGGTGATGACTTTGCCAATGTCCACCTCATCTTTGGCAGAGGATGCTGCTGCTGTTCTTCAGACCCTTGGCCTTCAAACAAGTGATGAGACGGCACTTAAGGCCATTGCCCATATTGAGCAAGATATTGATATTCCTAATCACTTAGCTCATAAGGTGATAGGGTATCAGAGTCAGATTGCTCCACCTGCAGAAGATATCATTAATGACCCTTTACAAGATGTTATTAATGAAGACCAAGTGATCATAGCATCATCCAATCAAAAGAAGGAAGATATGGATCAAGGAGAAACATCTGTAGTCAAAGATGATTCTGTGGCCTCTGAGGTGGTAACTGTTCCAACATCTACATCATCTTTCGCAGCTGATTCTGCTGCTGTAGAGACCCTTACCACTCAGATGAGTGGTTTGACAATACCAGAATCCATTGATGATTATAATAAGGACAATGATAGTGCAGAAATAACAAGTTGGTGTGTTGAATACCAAGTCTGGAGTCCCAAAAATCCATAAATGCCCTGAGTGCAATAAGGTATTCTCTCATCGCACCATTCTCACTGAGCATCTCCAGCACCATACTAATGAGACAAAGTGTAGTCAGTATAGAAGTATGTCCTTCCATGACAAGAAATTTGTGAGTACTTCTCATGGCAAATGTCACAATCATTTGCATACTGGAGAGCTTTCACTTGTATGTGAGAGACGAGGAAGAACCCTTACCCATGCAACATTTGTGGTAAAGGGTTTACAAAATGGGGAGCTATGCTATAATATAACCCAAGCAATTTAAAAGGACACTGCAGCTAAGCTTGTCATATTTAATTTCTAACTTTCTCTTTAGGTTTGCTTTATGTAACAGTAGGGATTATTGAAACTGGGCTGTGTTTAGTGATACATTGTGTTCTGTAATAGATTGTGTTTCTTATTACCAAACCACACCCATTGACAAATCCTCGCCTATATCGCAAGGACGTGCAGTGAGGTGCACTAACCAATCCCTGAAGGTTTGGTGAAGAATACCCAAGCAGTTTGGGAGGGGTTCAATTCTACACAACATACAGATAGACACAATGGCAAATAAATTGTGAATTATGGTAAGATTCATTCTATTTATTCAAATATAATAACCCAAGTTGGTCATGGTCTACCTCACACCTACCCCAAGTATATATAACTATCAGTGTTATTTCATTTTAGCCAAGGAATTCATTTTGAAAAGCAATTATTTCTGTCCAATAAAGAAATTCCTAATTAAACTTTGCTGTAGTTCAGCATTTAAAAGAATAAATATATTTTATGTATATGCAATACATACAAAGGCATTTGCATTGACAGAAATAGTGTTCAATCCTGGAACAACAGTCAATGGAATCAAGCACAGGAACAAAAGTACATTTTTGAATTTTCCTGAAGCAGGTGCATCTGGTAGTCCTTCACCTCTTTATACATGAGCAAATTAAAAATGAGACTGACTAATGATACTGGAGGTAGCCCAATCTATTGAGGTTTTGGACAGGCTGACTCCTTCCAAGCTTCTGGGAACAGTGTCACAACAATTGTTACCATGTTTTCTTGAAGCCTCCTCTCAACCTGATAGTTCCCAAATTGCACATGAACCCTCAAAGCATCATGTATTGGAGGAAATGGCGCCACGCCTGTCTTGGCCTTGCTGAGTAAGGTCACTCTTCCACTGTCAACTGTTTGTAGCCCTGAACTTCTGTAAGGATTTCTATAACACTGTTCAACTAGTCCAAGTTCATCATCGATTCATTCTGCCAGTCATGTGTTTTCAACCCCAAAAAAGTCCAGTTACAACCTGTGTGTGCATGGAACAAAATTGAACAAGTTCTCACTTCATTAAATCAGGAAAATTTTCTACTATTTCATCAACTGAAATGCACTTCCACTTCTTTGCAACCCCACACATCATCCAGATTTCACTTTACTTACTTCACTTACTTCATTTGTGGTGAAGTACAAGGGAGTAATAGGTATATACATATATATATATCTGCACATAATATTACAAGAATTTGTTGATAACTCACATCCACAACTTAAGAGACATAAAAAATAAACCTTGTGTCAGCTTCTTCATGATCCCTATTAAGTTAGAGTTCATCATTTGTACCTTCTGATTCATTCTGCCCCAGTGTATTGCCTACTTTTCACCTATTATTGCAAATTGATTACAAATCTAAGGGAGTGAAATATCTAGTCGATCTATCAGCATTTCTATTGGCTTTTCTACTTCAATCATTTTGTTCTGGTATCTAATTTGATTGAATTCACACCCAGATAGCGATGAGAAATTATGTCAACTAGGGTGTCATCTCCTACATAACTTAGTCCCACTGAACAAATAAAAGCAACGGCATAGTCTCCTAATGTTTTATACCCATAAGGCTTCCCATAGATTGATGAGTCCTTGACTATCAATGAGATTACGGGTGTTCATGTCTGATTCTGATAGATTTGAGGCAGCTCTCATTCTGTTCATCAAAAAATTATCACTTCTGCTTAGTTGCTGAATTTATCTCTCTTCCAGTATTTACCAATGAGGGTAGGATTAGGAATAATAAATGTTACAAGTTATTTGTCATTTGCACTGTTCTACCTGCAGTCATAGCTTTCTAAAATTAATGAAGTAATTTCATTCTTATTTAATGATCTTTTGGACATTATATTTTAGTTTCTACTAAGTAAGACATTTGCATTGAACTTGCTTCTTCAGTTTTAGTTTACAGAGATGTGCTAAAAATGAATTCATAAATGAAATACAGTGGGTATTTGATTATAATCATTCAAGTGAATTAATTTACAAATATTCATTATGAATACAATGGTCCATGAAAGTGACAGAGTTATCTCTATAATGTAATAAAACGCAAATTTTTTTTGGTTACTCTTCTGGCCCACTTGTGAGGAACTCTTTAGTTGATACACATTCAGGAAATAATCTAAATTGTAGCTTCCAATCCAACTATAAAAAAAATAGCTGCTGCTACAGGGTAACTAGGTTAAAAAAGAGAGAAAAAGAGAAGATAAGGAGGGGGGAAAGAGAAGTGGAGGAGATGTGAAGAAATTAAGGGGAATAAGGAATGGGGGGAGGGGAGGAGGGGAAAAAAAGAGGAAAAAAGGAAGAACACCGACCATGGTGCAGTTTAAATTCACAACCTCTAATTCCAAATAACCTTTTTTGGGCACTTTTGGCATGAAACACAGCAGAAAAAGGTGTGGACAGGTGGAATTTATCCAATATATTCATGCTACAATAAACCAGACAATAATGAAGATGAGGATGCAGAGTGACCAATATAATGCTATGAGGATAGTTGCTATAAATAAGACTGATTTTGGATGCAACAAGCCAATAAACAAGTTAATTTACTGATAATTATTGAAGTTTTATAAAGATGAACTAAATAAGAGCTTATGTTTTTTCTTTATTCTTGATCCTAAATTAGCATATAACACATGATTTTGCATCATTTGATCAAAAAAAAAATCTCACTAATGGCCAATGATCAGTCTGGTAGTCATTTCAGTTTGCTAATTTAGCAAATCATGCAACTGGATATTGCAATCACATATCACATTTTCAGTTATATACTGGGATACTGGGGGGGGGGGGGGGGGGGGAGGAGGTCATCACCTGTCAGTAAGAGAAAGCCTTAGTGAAACCTGTTGTACAAGAAAAAGAAAGAGGAACATCCATACTTCGGGCTAAGAGTGAACATCTAACTTTGATCCTTTTATTCCAAAGCAAATTATATGGTTCTGATTGTTCAGCATTACACCATGCCTCCAAAATCAACCTTTTTTAGCATTACTCAATGCTTTCAAAACCTCCTGAACTTTCTGAAAAATTAAAGGGCAACCTGATTGATACCTACTTATGAGCTCTGTAATTTTAATGAAGCCACAAGGTCACAAAATAGTGTTTTGAGTGGTGTCACTCATATTCCTGTTGACATTGGCATGGGCAATGCTGGCCATACCCTCTAGTATGTGCATATATATATATATATATATATATATATATATTATATATATATAACTCAGCATCATATCTACCTTACCATGTAACCAATGGCCTGCCAAACCATTGGATCTAGAGACCTGTAATGTGGCATGCATATACAACTTGGCCCAGGGAATGGTCAATGTTAGAACTGCATTTTACATGCTTAGGTAAATTTCCTTCCTGCATGAATAACCATAAAGTTGTAATACAAATCACACTCTAATATGATCCCACCTAATTATGATAACTCAAGTGAATTCAAAAGGATACTATATCCACAGCTCTGTTTCGCATTGTGAATAGGTCACCTTTTCTTTTTGGATTATTGCTACGAAGTCTGTTCATACCCAAGTGAGTTCCAAATCATCAGTCACCACCAGTCAGTAAGAGAAAGCCAGTAAGAGAAAATCTGTGCTCTATAAGTCCAAGGGGAATATTCATTGTTTAGGTTATAATCACAAACACATTATTGAGTCATACTGAATACAAACACAATACAGTCTTAATCATTTCTAATTATACATTCTAGAACATTGTGATAAGTGCTTTTCTTCAACACTCCTCACTTGTTCCTGGATGTTCGATTGTGATGCCATTCCACCCATGAGCCTCAAATTTCTCATTACTCAGTCCTTTTGTCATGAATTCAGCAATCATCTCATCCATCTTGCAATATATCAATTCCACCTTTCCATTTTGAACTTGTTCTTGAATGAAACGGTTCTTGAATGAAATGGTGCTTGATAGCAACATATTTAGATCTACCATGGAACTGCAAATTTTTTTACCATACTTATTGAAGACTGCTTGCCTTCGAAACAATAATAATTTTTTTTGGGCAGGGTTTTTTGCAAGTCTGCAAGTAGTTGTAAAAAGACAGGCTCTTGAGCAGTACTGGCCAATGCAATATACTGAGGACTTGATAGAAACAAGAAAGAACAGCTGTAGCAAAGAATTACTATAGTATTTATATAAACATAGTGTTTTAGATCAGTCAAAACTTTGGGGATTCCATAGAGTAAAAACAATTAGATGTAATCACAGGTTACAATACACTTTTGTGTTTCCATACAGTTAACAATTTGATTAACATACAATCTTGAGTAAAAATTATGAATGTATGCTCCACCCTCCCCCCCCTCCCCCTCCCCCATTCCAGTTGTTCTTAGACCTGTCTGCCACATGTAAAAATGGATTGTACCTGGTTCCATTTGTTTTCATTTTTTTAAATCTTGGTTAATGTATTAGATATCAGTTGCCAACTGATACACCCAAATCATGTGCATTAGCATACTCAGGATACACCACACAGGGGTTGAACAGTATTGCATCATGCTCACATGCACACATACATATGCACACACACGCACATAATCATGCACACACAGACACACAGGTGCACACACATGACAGACATGCAGGCATGCACACAATATGACACACACACATACATGAACACACACACACACACACACACACAGAGGCAGGCAGGTGGCAGGTAAGCACATGCACACACACCACACTAAAATTTTCCGATTTTAAATAGCCGAAACAAAAAGAAAAGGGGAAAATGCACAAAATAAAAGTTGATGAAGGGAAATAGTGTGGAGGAGAAGAAAAGGAGCAAGGAAAAAAGGAAAGAACGAAGGAATGTAATATGGGTAAAACAAAGAAAAAAGGAAGGGAAACAATTTGGTGAAGTACAAGGGAGTAATAGGTATATATATATATACATATATACACACACACAAATATACATATATACATACATCATATTACAAGGATTTGTCGATAACTCATATCCACAACTTAAAAGACATTAAAAAAAATAAACCTTGTGTCAGCTTCTTCATGATCCCCATTAAGTTAGATTTCTTCATTTGTACCTTCTGATTCATTCTGCCCCAGTGTGTTGCTTACTTTTCACCTATTATTATAAATTGATTACAAATCTAAGGGAGTGAAATATCTAGTCGATCTATCAGCCTTTAGGCTCTTTCTACTTCAATCATTTTGGGAAGAAAGAAGAGGAAAACAAGTGAAAAGATTAAGGGAAGTATGTTAATATAGGTGGGATGAAGAAAAAAGAAGGAAGGGAAAAAGAGAAAAAGAACCACAGAATGGGGGGGGGGGGGGGGGGGGGGAGAAGAAAAAAGGGGGAAAAGAGTGTGCTTTCACCATGGCTCAAACATGTACATGGGATAATAATAGCACCCCCACTGGATCCTTGTAGGACTGCACATCCATGCATAAATTCTCTTTATCACTGATGTCCCAGGCCAGCCTTTTGATCATGGGGCACTTAGACTCCAGTTTTTTCTTATTTGAAAAAATAGTGGACACAAATATTCTCTCCCCAGGTGTAATTAGCCAGAACAGTGGCAATTGGAATGGAGCTGCCTTGGTATGAATCTTGATTCTTTCTGCAGCCTATAAATACCTTCCTCAGGACCTTACAGGCATTCTCGTCCAGTCCACTCTTCTTCTGATAGCAGTGGCGGATCCAGGGGGGGGGGGTTGGACAGGTCTGGAGGAGGCCCCCTTTTCTCCACCTTCAATTTACCAAATCAAACTGAAATACATTTACCAAATCCGGATATCTGCTATTCATTCCACCAATCTAACTGTAACAATTTTATCCTCGCCCAATTTTATTATCCTGGTCAAATTTTAGCTTTAGTAAAGCTTCAGCTGGTGAAGACGCAGCCCAACTTATTATTTCAAGGGTGTTTTGAAGCTTCTTTAGCCAAAATTATCTTTCAGAATTTCAACTTTCAAGTGAAATTTTCCGTGGGGAAATCAAAGTTTGAGGGTTTTTTCAAATCCTCTTCTACCCCTCCTCCTGCTAAAGTAAGTGATTGTTCACCAGATGAGTTTGACTAAGTTAGTTTGAAAAAATTATCAAAATTGTGTCTAAATATATTAAATAACAAGTATCAACTAGCTTAAAAGCTGTTGGTTTGCCACCCGCCTTCTCTCCATGTGGCCTCCTGTTGTTTCCCAATGTTTAGGGGTAACAAGATTCTCTGGTTGGGGTGAATAGAATCAGAAAAGGTTAATGAGTACTGTACTAGAGGACCATTTGCTGCAAAGTTGGAATGTCATCTAAATTTTGTTTCATTCTCCCCAACTTATCATAAACCTATTAATTGATAAGCATTTTTTAAGTGCTCAAAATTTCCTAGTTTTTAATCTGAGGATCTGTTGGTGGCTATGTGAAAGTGAGAAGGGATGCCAACTCTTGCTGCAGCCATAAAAAGTTGCCAGAGAAAAGGTGGTTCCTCCAACCAAGCTCCCACTTCCCTCAGAGTCAGAGTCTGATCTCAACCCACCCCATCCACCTGTCCCCCCCCCCCCCCCTTCTATTCTTGCCAAATAATTCATATTGGTATGCCAATTGCAGAGCTCCATTTCCCTGTTCCACAGTTTATTAGTGTTCTGTAAACAATTTATTCCCCAAGAATGACTTCTAATTTTACCACCATCACATAACCACCTACTTACTCCAGAAAACCTAGAAACATTATTTCACTAATTAACACAAAAATTATTTATTTTTAAACATTTCTAACCCCCTTCAAAATGAATTCCTTCGGTCCTTCAAGTTTAGCCAAGAGCAACAACACAACTTGTTCTTTAGCTAAGACTTTTCAATAAAGCTGTAATAAACTATGACTCCAATGCAGCAGCTGATTAGTATGCCTGAAATAACTTATTGTTAATTATATATGCACAAATAAAGAGTTACTTATATATTGATACCTCGGTACAAAAAAAAAATTTACTTCAGAGTGGAGCACCCAACATCTCTAAAATTTTGAAATTTGGTAATACTGTATATGCAATTGACATAATCTGTATACACAAAAAACTATAGGCTCACTTTTATGTGGAATATAGCTTCTAATGGTTGAACCTACTTTGATAAAATTTTGCCGACATAATGATTGTATATATTCGTTTGTCACAGTTAGAGTTCTAGTGGCAGTCTGTGTAGCCAGGTTCTTGTAGCTTCATCGGGACTGCAGAGGGAGGAGAGGTCACCAGGTGATCTAAGCTGCACACAGTCTGTCACCACATGTTGCATGGTCTGTGTGGGGTACCCACACATGCACATTGCTGAATCTTGCATCCCCCAGCAGTGGAGTGTCTCGCCAACACGTGCAGTGCCAGAGCGCAGACAGTTGAGTCTCACCCACTGCTTTCGTGGTAGATCAGCACTGGGTGGCAGTAACGAGCTGGGTGGAGGGCAAGTGGTCTGGATGGAAGATAGACCATGATCAACACGATCATTCCACACCTTGTGCGTGTCAAATTTGGCACTGAGGAGGCGGGCAGCGTGTCTAGTGAAAGGCCGGCAAGACCTGATACACTGCCTGGAAACCGTGGTAGCAGAAGAAACCCACTGGTGAAGTATTTGATCCGAGTTCTCCATGGCTGCTTTGGTTTTATTGGAGACATGTGACTCGTGGTAGATGTCGGGTGGTTGATGACAGCAAGGATGTGTAGGAAGGTAGTCTCTGTTGGATGCATACACCCAGTGACAATACGCATGGTGTCATTGAGGCTCGAGTCCAGCTTGGGGACGTGAGCACTGCGGCACCACATGGGTGATGCATACTCAGTGGTGCTGTACACCAGAGTGAGGGCACCTGTATGGAGGGTGGCAGTGCAAGCTCCCCAGCTTGAACGGCAAGACAGCAGAGGAGGGCGTTTCTCCCATTGACCTTGCACTTAAGAGACTCAATGTGCTGTCTGTAGGTCAGCGTGTGGTCAAGCATCTCACCAAGGTATACAGGATGGTCATTGTTGGGCAGGGCAGCGCTGTTCACAGAGATATCAAAATGGCATTGGATGTCCTTGTTATTAAGGTGAAAGGCAGTGATGGTAATCTTCGCTATGCTCAACTTTAGCCTCCAGCACTCCAGGTATTGGTGTAGGGTCTGCATGTCCTGGTTGAGCATCATCTCCACTCTCTCCCAGGTTCCATCCACAGTGAGCAGTGCCAGATCATTGGCGTAGCCATACTGCTTCGATGTTGTACAGTGTGGGAGAGAGAGTCGAGCCCTGCCACATGCCGTTAGGAAAGATATCTGAGCCAGCTCACCTGCCCATCGCTTGTTCTCAGTTTGAAGCTATGCTTGGAGAGGAGCTCCATAATAAAACACACCATATGGTCATCAGGAATCATCCACAAGAGCTTGAGATGTAGTCCCTGGAGCCACACTGTGTCATACGCAGCAATTAGGTCTACTAGGACCACACCGACTTTCTTCCATGCCTCAAATCCTGTCTTGATGTTTTTGGTCAGGAGAGTGACTTGGTCAGTGGTGGAATGACCATGGGGAAGCCGGTTTGCTGTAGTGGGAGTTGCAGATCAATCACAGGCTCGAGTTGGGTGAGGAGAAGGCACTTGAGCAGCTTTAGGGGCACAAAGAGGAGCAAGATGGGACAATAGTACTTGGCATCATAATTGGGCTTGTTTGGTTTGAGGATTGCAATGACATCCACTCTATGCCAGATCTTGGGGAGGCGGAGGGTTGACATGCAGTGAGGACACATACATTTTTTGGTTTGTTTCATTACATATTGACTAGTTTCATTCCATTTTCTGGCAAAAGTACCATTTTTGGCTTTTTTATAATGAAAGGGTGTAGCCATATAGACATGCTCATGACATTCTACTGGTGATACTGATTCTAAATATATATGGGTTCGTGGGTTTATCTTCAACCGTTCAAGCTTGATTCG
>OZ017786.1:10824420-10943111 GCA_963969325.1 Lycopodina hypogea
TCACACTAAGAGGAACAGGTATGGCTAATTGGGATCCATTCCCATGTTACTCTCAAAGTCAGGTTGTGTATGCCTGCCAAGTTTTAGGACTGAACTCTAACAATTATTCTGGCTGAAGTACCATTTTTAGCTTTTTTTAACACTGGAAGAGGTGTGGCCAAATAGAGTTACTTGAAACAGTTCCCATGATGACACTGATTCTAAATATATGAGTTCATGGATCTAACTCCCTTGGTAAGTGTTCTTCCTAAATAACATTTTTCACCTTTTTTGCCTTCACAGTAAGAGGAACAAGTATGACTAGTTGGGATCCATCCTATGTCAAGGCCTGTCCACATTACACAAAAACTGATGGAATCAATTCAAATCGAATCCCTAGGGGGAAAAAATTTTATACCCAATTCTCAAATTAACTCGGAATCCTAGCATGTGTCCACACTGGCACTACTTTAAGTTTTAATCCTTGCTAGGAAAAATTATCCTAAACACCTGCTTTATCTTTAAAATAATTTATGGGTGAGTATTAGTTATTAGTATTCTCAGACCTTCCAATCTCAGACTTCAATAATTTATTCACTGCTTAACTTTCTATTCAAAATTAATTTTCCTATCCTTTCCATCTTTTCAGTACAACTGCTCCAATGCCATTTATCCTCTTTGACTGTTCAGCCTGCCACCCCAAGAATAGGTCTTATCAAAGTTAACAAACCACACTTGGGCCCTCATAGATTGATTTATTTCTAATAATACCAATCCTGACTATTTAGCATCAAATTAGAAGGGATCTACTCACCCATCCACCCTCAAAACACCCACTTTTTAAAATTTATTTCATTTTTATTTCAATTTTTTTAATCATATCATTCTCTATTAAATTTACAAAGCTTTTTTTTTTTTTTTTTTTTTTTTTTTTTTTTTTTTTTTTTTTTTTTTTAAGATTGGGGAAATAGTGTGACAAGATAAGGGAATGGTGACAACTGGTGATTTTAAAACAAATATCGTGGTCGAACTGGAGGGGTGGCAGCATCATTGTGATAGCTGTTACTGGTTGACTATTTCCATTTATATAGGAAATATTTTTTAGCAAAACCTGCAGGGGACTGCCCTGTTCATTCTATCCTGCTCTTTGTGGACATTTTGTTAGCCCCAAATACTGATAATTTATGTGGTGGCCCAAAACCCTGATAAACAATTAAGAAGTACTAGCAGGCTTTCCATAAACACTTCATTTTTTCAGCTGCCACCCAATCAAACTACCTATCCTGATGGGTCTGAGATAATTCAAATTAATTCACATTGGTTTAATTTGAATTCAGTGTGTTTGAAAGTAATTTGTATTCAATGTGTAGTGAATTCAATGTGTAGTACTCTCAGAGTCTGGTTGTGCATGTCTGCAAGTTTGAGGTCTGTAACTCCAAGGGTTTTTCTGGCCAAAGTACCATTTTTTCCAAATAATATGCAAGTCTACCATCCATCTGTTCAAGCATGTATCTCAACACTTGGACTGAAAGACAGACTATTTCATCTTCAAGCAACCATTTTCCTTCATAGAGACTAGAAAGCTAATGCATAAAATCTCACTTAAAAGGGGAAGGGTTTCTACCATATTATTTAAGAGATATTATGTGTCAATGATTTGTTCTCTGGTCACAGGTACCTTCGTTGTAGAGATTTAGATTTTTTAATTGGTTTTTTGCTGTATTATTTGCAAAGTTTTAAACAAGAACTTGCAAATGTAAATTCACCTACAGTTAAATAAAGTTCACTAATCTGGTGGAGAACCTCCATCCCAATGGAGTCATCTGCATTAGCTGTCGTAAGGGTCCACTGAAACCTCAAATCCTTATTTTCATGATCAACTCAAGGATAATCTTCTTTGTTTCTTCATCAAGACTTTGGAGGGCAGCAACTTTCATGTGTCTTCATATTTCATCTTCCAATATTGAGAAGACAGTGTAAGTACAGTCATTAATATACCATGGACCTCCCCTATCTACCACATTTACCATCTTCATCCCCACAAAGTTCAAAATAAACCAATATTAATTCCTGCTTGTCCTTCACACTTGATTTAATGATTTTTCCCTTACTTTGTGGCAAACATAACGTAAGGCATTCTTTTTCAAGGTCATGGGACCTCTAGAAAACCTGAA
The DNA here is from genome assembly GCA_963969325.1 of Lycopodina hypogea. Lineage (NCBI taxonomy): Eukaryota > Metazoa > Porifera > Demospongiae > Poecilosclerida > Cladorhizidae > Lycopodina > Lycopodina hypogea. Next base: position 10,826,574 of record OZ017786.1, read on the forward strand.
AGTCAAATAAAAATAATTGACTTTTTTTTTTTTTTTTTTTTTTTTTTTTTTTTTAATTCCTTTGAGATAAATCCAAAATGTTGCTTCTGACTTATTCATTTGGTCGATTTCAGTCAATTTTAATTCCAATTCCAATAAACTATTGAAAACAGCGTGACATGTATTGGTGGAATGTTGATAGGGTAGCGCAGGCAAAATTGCGCGGGAGACATAATAACGGGAATGGCATCAACATTGTATTGGGGGGGGGGGGGGGGAAGGGGAAATACTCGTTTCCAATTCCCCCTCCGGGTATTAAATCTATGATTTCTGCATAGAAATCCAACTGGACTGCCTAGACTGTAGTTCCTCCTGGACCTGGTGACGCTGAGCTATGGAGCTATGTGAAGGTGACGACTGGGTGGAGGAGGAGATACAGCGACAAATGGAGTCCTTTCAGCATCTCACCCTGCAAACTTTAGAGGATCTGGAGGAGGGACAGGATTTTGGTTGCCATGCCGACAATCAGGTAGGTGATATTAGAGAACCTTCCCACATAATATTTTCTGTAGCTTTAACAGACCCAGACATTGATTAATTGGAGGGATGGGAGATGTTAAAACTATTGCAAAATCTGAAGGGGATATCTTCCACAGGATTATTTCATTCCTGGTACATTAAATATTTCAATCAGCTAGAACCTATCTATGCAATATTTAATAATCCTAGGCATGCAGCTATCTAAGTCCCTACTGACCTTTGTCAACAGGTGAGGAAGAACCAAATGGAAGAGTTGGGTATGATATGTTGGAGGGGGGAAAAAACCATACCTACCCATTTTACGGTAGCATAGATTTTTCCTAGCATAGCAAATCATATTTTATACTAAATAACTAGCTCTATCAATGAGTGGTTTCCAAACGATATTTATCTCTATTGGTAAATGTATATTCTTTAGCTTAGTTACCTCTGCTTATGAATTAGACAGAGCCTTGCACATGTACAGTAGCATGCAACTATTCCCATACTTATTGATCTCACACATGTTAACGTTTGGCTACTAGTGTAAAGAAACTTCTTTTGTAGAGGATACAGGGAGCATCATGATCACAAAAGCTTTCTGTGTTTCTAATATTTCTGCAAACATTTCTATAAGCACTTATTGTATATTCAAACTTCACAAATTGTGTGCATCCTGGTGATTTTTAAGAGGATGTCCATTGACTTTCTTGAAACCTGTGTATACTATTATCAAAACCAGTGCTCTCATCACTTGGGTTATTAATTTTTATATAATTAGTTTGCATGGTGAGAAAGAACAAAGTTAGAATAAACAAAGGGGAAAATATAAGAGGAAAGAAAGAAAAAAAAATTAAGAAGGATGGGGAGGGGGAGAAGAGAAGATTTGAGGAAGAGAGTATTGAAGGATAAAGAAAAGAAGGGGGAAAAGAGCCCAGACCTGGATTTGAGCACAGGATTTGCAGTCTAGTTGACCCGTGCCTTAACCGTTACTATGCTTTTGTGTAGCTTGACTATTTACTATCTATATTAAACTATATTAATCTTTATGGTCACAGACACTCCAGCTCATTACATTAGTTAATTGACCATATACACTACTCAGATCTGAAGGGGGGCCTGACTAGTATGTAGATTTCACTGTCCAACAAAGTTGAAAAGTGTTCTAATAAGAAAATTTTGTGATTTGTTTGTTTTTTGGGGTTGGTTTGTTAATTAGTATTTGTTTGTTTGTTTTTTTGGTTATTGTTAGTGGTTTGGGTGTGTGTTTTCAATAACTCTTTAACAGATACTTCCCTGAATTCCCAAAAAAAATTCCTGTGTGTTTCCGATATTCTTTACCAGATTCTTCCTTGAATTCCAAAAAAAAATCCTGTAGCAATCACAGTAGGCAGCCATTCGAAACTACAAAATAGAATGTTAGCCATACTGGGAAGCTAGAGAACATTTGTACAAATTGTCATCAAAATCGGTCCAGGCATCTAGGAGGAGTTTATAGGCATATAGACAAACATTGCTCCTATATTATTAGGACTAGAAAAATACCCATCCTATGGATGAAGACCAACAGCTCCCCCCCCCTGAAAGATATTTTAGCATAGCACTCATCCCATGGACAGAGACAACAAAGACCTCTTAATATAGTTGTTGGTCTGTTGTTTGCTATCTCCTCCCAGATGCTTGGACTTACAGGGCTCCAAAAAAAGTTTTTAAAAAATAATTGGAAGTGGTTTGGGAACAGTTTAGCTGACCTATGTGCTCACACATTTGTGGTTTGGGGTAAGTGGGGTGGTTTACTCAGGCATAGAGTTGTGACCATAACCAGAAAATTGGAGGGGGAATAGCCCCACGGGCAGGGTTTTACTCTGATCTTCACCAAACTTCATCATAACCACCCCAGGGTGACCCTCATTAAACCCTGTATATTTGAGCCCTTTGAGCCGAATCGTCTGAGAGTAGTTACCAGACAAATAAACAAGCAAACAAAGAAAAGGATTAAAAATTATAGTAAGATAAAATAATATATTTACTTTTAACAGAAGCTCTGTCTGTCATTTGTCTGTGTGTCAGTATGATTGTCTCTCAGTTCATAAGTGTGAGTTGTGTTTACTGCCAAATGCGGGAACAGCCACACTGAAATTTAGAATGAAGTCTCCAATTAACCAGATGATGCTGGTACCCACCTATGGATGTGGCAATGGGTGTAGTTTGATCACAGCCACATCCATAGGAACTTGTTTTCGTTGCCAGGAACCACTCAGGCTGAAATTGGACATGTGGTCTCCAACATGCCCAGGGGAATGTAACTTCCCTGTGGGTGTGGCTAGACACACTCACTGGAAATATTAATTAAGACTAGCCAGGTTGGTGTAGTTGAGTAATTAGGTGGAGCTGCACGCATAGAATGGTAATAACCCTCTCCTGGTCACATGGAGGCATGTGTTCTTGCCTTGCTGAACTACTGGACCAATTAAACTAAAATTTGGTAACCTGTAAAGTATTATTACCACTGTTTGGTGTGGCTATGTGCGTTGTTGTTTATCCACACCCATACCCATCCACAGGAGCATATCAATGAAGATAACCTGATTGGTCCAGCAGCATAATTCAATCGAATAGTCAAACCAAACCCATGGATACACCCACAAGATGGTTAATTACACTCTCACGGTCACATGGAGACCACATACTCCAGCTCCACTGTGGTCTCCTTATGACCAGGAGAGCATTTACTCCTCTGTGGGTGTAGTTAAGGTGTGCTATGATCAAGATGTAAGTGTAAATGCCAGCACCCATTGGTTCCATCCAGCTGCAACCAGCAATTTTTTTTAGTTTCTTAGACCACTTTCCAACTTTGTTGGACAGCTCATTTTACATACCGTTATTTATATTGGTGTGCCCATTGCAACAATGAATTAATTAGCCTAGCCAATTATTCAGCCGACACAGTTAATGTGGAGTGGGTTCACCACTATGCCAGTGTGGACACAAGATAATATTTCAAACCTGGTGTTGCTAGATGGAGGTACAAACCGGTTTGTAGTGTGAATAGGCCTTTAGTGAATGAAAAATGCTAATAACCCAAGGCCTTACTTTTTGGTGTTTTGGGGAATGGGGGGGGGGGGGGGGCAGGGGGGGGGGGGCGGCTGTGGCGAGAGTTTGTCCATCATTTCCAAGAATGCAATGATCTTAAGATAGAGTGCAAGCTACGGCACTCCTATACATATACACACATAGATAGATAGATAAATAGATATATAGATATAGCTTGGTGTACCTATTCCATTGTATTGTTCCCTTCTTCTCAAAAAATCTTATGTCAGAGTAGCTTCAGTCATGATTATACCTTGGGACATTTGCCAACATTATCAGTCAATTCACAAATAGTGAGCTGAATATCTTATTGGACAGAATACAAGCAAAATGAACTGCCTCTGCAACCACTTTAGCTAATAGAGAGACAGTAAACAGCATAATGGCCTAAGTCAATTGAGACGTGCTTCAAGGTTGCTATCTATGACACACACACACACACACACACACACACACACACACACACACACACACACACACACACACACACACACACACACACTCATATTCCTAAGAGGTTATTACTTCATATGTTACTGTTGTATGCAGGGGGAGGAGACAGGTGTTAGTGTGGAGAAGGAATCCTGTGACCATGAACACACAGAGGAATTGGAGACTGCCTCTCTCTTCAGCACTTACCTGTCCAAGATGGCGGAGGTTCACAAACACTCACACAACATGTTGTCTGATACCCAGCAGTTGCTAGACATGATTCAACCACACAAGAACAATCGCACAACTCACACAGCTCATGGGCACACTACTGGTAGATGGACAAAAGTACTGGTGAAGGATGCGGGGGGAAAAGACGTCAAAAATGAGAGAGAGCATTGTTCCGAGGACATAAGTGAGGACAGCAACCTGCAGAGCAGGAAGCAAAGGTTCCTAGCTGCCAATGAGAGCAAGAATGGCAGAGAAGAGCCTGGTGATGGTGATGGTGCTGTGGATGGTGGAGCAACCGTACTGCTGACTGAGGCATATCTGCAGTCTTGCACTGACCAGCACTCCTCCCTCCAGTGTGGTGTGGAGTGTGGGGCTGGAGATGTGAGAGGTGTAGGTGGTGCTGGTGGAGTTGGTGAGGTGGATGTTGAAGATGTGGGAGGTCGGATGTCTGACATTAGCATGGGTGGTGGAGGTGGCTTTAGTGATGGTGGCGACACTGTGATGGTGTTGGAGTGGGAGGAGCAGCGTGAGGAGTGGGAGGTGCTTGTGGAGGAGTGTACCAGGTGTGAGGTATGGTTTGTGTGTTATGGTACGATATGCTGGTCACTTCTCTCTCTCTCTCTCTCTCTCTCTTCTCTCTCTCTCTCTCTCTCTCTCTCTCTCTCTCTCTCTCTCTCTCTCTCTCTCTCTCTCTCTCTCTCTCTCTGCAGGAGACATGGAACATTCATATCAAGGAGAAGGAGCTGCAGAAGATGGAGCATGATAGGCTGATGGTACATTCCTGGGTTTTGGGGGGGGGGGGGGGGGGGGGGAAGAGAGAGAGAGGGAATTGTGACAATGAGATTGATTGTTATTATCAACTCAACACTGAGCACTTCTATGTGTAGGTGTAAGATTTTATTGTGTCTAGTTAATGTACATGGACTGATATTTGTATATGTTGGTCGTGTTAATTCCTTACTCTGTTATTGAAATCCAATATAATTACAAATTTTCTGTATATATCATACTGCTATATTCGGATTTCGAGCTTCACTTGATAGTTGGTAATGTTACTTATTATTCTATTCTCCAAGAGTTATGTTTCTAGTGAAAGTAATTTTAAAAAGTAAGATAATGTTCATCCTAATTCAACTAAACAAATTGATCCTTCCAGGGGAAAAGAGAAAGACATTGGAATATGTGTGCCTCTGTGTGGCCTGTTACACTGTAGTGGTTGTATTGGATAAGTATATCGAGTGTGCATGACTGATAGAGGATGTCATGCTTATGTGGTATAAGAAATGTGCCTTACGGAATGAAAGCATGTTTCCCCTCCAAGAACCATCACTTGTTTGCTTTAATGGAAGTCTACGCACATTTTATGCAGGAAGAGCGACATTGCCGTTGGTTACAGCTGCAACAAAGTGCTGCCACACGGATACAGGCTGCCCTTCGAAGCTTTCTGGTCAGGAAACATCTACAACCACTTCTTGCAGCTCGGAGGACACAGAGGATAGAGAGGGACACTAAATGGGCATTGCTAGTGGTGGCGCTCCAGGCTAGAGCTAGGGGGTACCTAGTCCGCCAATATTCCTGTAAGATCCTGACCAGGCAGAAGGAGGAGAGAAGAAAGAGAAGGGAGACTGCAAGTACACACATGGTGGTGCATGCACAGGCTCGGATGCAGGGATATTTGGTAATGGCACAGATTGAGGACAAGCTGCAAAGGTTGAGAGACACACGACACCAAAAGTGGTTGGCATTGGTTACGTTACTTCAGGCTAAATGCAGAGGCTGCCTCATGAGGAGAGTTACTAGAGGCATGTTGAAGACTGTGCTTGAGGCAAAATTACGTAAGGGTATGGCATGGGAGAGGGCGGTGGTGACCATGCAAGCTAAGGCACGAGGTTTTATCACTAGGAGACAGTGGGTTGCCACAATGACCAACCACAGACAACATAGGCAGCAGATGACTGCCACTCATGAAGGAGGGACAATGGCTATTACAAACCACCACCAGCAACTCTCTGAGCATCAACAATGCTCTCCAATAACAGCAACATCCACTGCTGCACTGAGCATAGGCCCGGTCTCTAATTCCACTATTGCCACACCTTCAGTCAGACACACCCCTACTGCTGGTCCTCCATCTACTATGGACTCTCCCACTTGTGAAGATTTTGTGTCTGCATCAGTTGCTAACCTCTCCAGTTCCAACTTGGACACATTGGTTTCCATGGCAACAAAACTCATACCTGTGTCTATTTCTCTCAGTGATGAAATGAAGTCTTTATGGACACAAGAGAATATGCCAGATGTAGAACATGGTGAGAATAAGAAAGAAACTAGGAAGGGTGACGAGAAGGAGGAAGATGGAGGCAGGTATGAGGAGGTTCTACAAGATGAGAGTGCATCCTTACAAGCCCAAGCTCATGCACGGGATATAGAGATAATGGAAGCACAACAAGCTCGGCAGCGGATGGACACCATGTGCAACACGCAGGATCTCCAGCACCTAGCCAGGCAGGGGCGTGGCCGGCCCTCTTACATGGCAGAACTAGAGCACACCAGCAAGCCTCTGGCAGGACCTGTTGTACTGGACCTGCTGCACTACAGAATGGCTCACTGGCAGGACACACGTCGCAAGAGGACCCAAGTCGGCAGCAAGCACATACAACTTAAGAAAACTTTTAACTATGCTAAAGAGACCTCCTGGATTAGCCCAGGTAATGTTGCAGGAATCCATCCACTCACCCCGGTTGAGTTACTTTCTGCTAGCCCTCAAGGGATTGAGTTGGAGGAGGTGGTGCAGGTGAGGCTGTGTGGCCCCAGACAGCCCCCAGACCTGCGCTGCTTGGAGGTGTGTCCTCAGCTGAGGAGACTGAGTGTAAGCAAGTGTGGCCTCAGAGCTCTGGCTGGACCGCAGGGATGCCCACTACTAGCTGAACTCCTTGCACAGGTGTGTGTGTGTGTGTGTGTGTGTGTGTGTGTGTGTGTGTGTGTGTGTGTGTGTGTGTGTGTGTGTGTGTGTGTGTGTGTGTGCATGTGCATTCATTAACATTTCTGTACATGTATTTTAAATAGGATAATTGTTTTACTGTACTGTACAATTGGATCACTATTTAGAATAACTTGTCTATATTGGAGAGAAATGTGATTGTTGATGTGTATCATTCATTCGTTCATTACTGATTACTTTTTGTGCTCAAAAACTTTGTGCAGCAATGAACTGTCCACTTTCAATAACGCTATTATCATTGCACACCAACACACATACACATCCTGCACTTCCATTTTTTTACCATTAAATGACTGCCCTGATCCCTGCCCTAGCCCTAGCCCTACATGGGGAATACAAGGTTTGCCACCTGGGGGTGGCAAACCTTGTATTCTCCATGTAAGATTCAGAGCTCACAACTTCCCCATGAAGTTAAATACCACACAGGCAATTATGTGTTTTACTTTCTCCCCATCATAAGATGTCTCCTGAGGGTTCTGCAACACCTGCAGGAGCTCAACTTCATCTAGGTTCTTGTAATGCTGTCAAAATTATAAGAAATATCCTAATCTCCACTTCACCTTTTCCTAATGTGTGTGCACACGCACAACATACGCACACGCACACACCACAAACATGTTGAAAGAAGAAATAGTGACATTATAATATGCACACACCAGATGTAGAAGTAGTTCTCTGAAGTGTAATAGCACACAATGTGTCAGTAATTCTCCAAATCAAACTATTAATGAGTACAACTGAGGAAGCTTTGAGAAAGGACTATTTGACTTTATTATCAAAAGAAGATTGAAATGTATCAAGCATTATTTGCTCGCTGTTTAAAAATATGCACATGGACAAATGCGCAGGAGTTTTAAACCTATTTTCAATACATACAAAATGTATTTCCCATATTTTGCAAATTTCCCATATTTGTTTATCTGAGGAAGTGTCGCAAGAACAACAACAAAGTAACTTTTGGACCTTGTGAGCTCCTGTGGAGCTCATGATAAAAATGTAATGTCTGAATGTCATTTTCCCCATCTGCTCCTCCAATCCTCCCCTATCTCAGCACATACTCTCCCACTGCTTCCATGCTTTCAGGGAAACGGGACGAAGGAGGTGTGTTTGGGTCAGAGTTGTGCGTCTCTATTATTCTTAGACCTCAGTGACAACTGCTTGGCTACCATCCATGGTCTGCATCACTGCCACAACCTCCTCCATCTTTCTCTGGCTGGCAACCGACTAGCTAGAGTTGGCAATCTGCACCACAACCACCAATTACAATCACTAAACTTAGACTCTAACCTGCTCATCAATTGCAAAGTAAGCGGTTGTATATAATAAGGGTGCTGAGTGAATACACATGTGTCAATACTTGTTAAGGTACAGATATGTTGTTTCCATGGTTACTAGTGTGCTCTGCTTGCACATGCTCTATCCTTATCTAATTCCAAATAATGCATGCTTCTATCATATTTAGCGGCTCATACATTGAGTGATATATGTTTAGCATGTTAAGCAAGATTATTTGGATAACCCTCTACTCTTGGAGGGAATTTGTTACCAACAGTTGCATTGCTCTTGTTGCCAGGGCAATGCTATTACTGTTGCTCCTTAGGTCAGTCAACTATTTCATATTTGTCATGTTTAGCTTCCATGTCAGGAGTAGCCCTCAACTCAGTTGCAAGATAGTTTATCTCCCTCCTTGCTCCTCTCCTAGGACAGCAGTGCCTAGGGCACAGATGAGATGCTATGTAATTCCATCCAATAATGTGTATTGAATAGCTACAGATGTTGGGAAGACACAGAGCATGGTTATCTTCAGTGGTTCTGTATGCTGTGACACATTTCCAAACCAAATTTAATGGAAAATTTTTACTCTGAAATGGCCAATTAGCATCTCAATCACCACCTCCCTCCCTCCCTCCCTCCCTTCACACACTCCCCCACCCCCTCACCTAAGACTAACCCATCCTGAATTCCCCAGAATTGACCTGTTTTCCTTTCATGCATGGAAGTGTATATATTATTCAAAAATACCCTAATTTGTTTTGTGCTCTAAAATATTGCCTATGATTAAGCAAATGGCTTTCTACTAGATTCCCTTGTGTATATAAAGTAATAAAGTCAAGCATATTTTGAGTTAGCTGTGGGTCTGTTCAGTATGGAAACAACGACTAAATAATCAACAGGAAGCACTGTGACAAATCACACATTCATTATCCTGTGAAGCCTGGCAAAGTGGTCCCAGATTTTTCCTTAAAACAGTACTTGCTTGGTATACTCCTAGCTACAGGCTTACACCACGAGAAGCAATGTACTGGGGCATTTGCAAAGTCGAGAAAGTGCATTACATTAGTATGCAATTTACAATATACACCCTTGGTTCCTTTCACATGTTTTGCCGGTGATGAGTGCAATGGTTTGTGTGGGGAACAATTATGCAATGTGATTTTAATGTGAGTGTGCACACAGCAAACTATTCAGAGATCTTTTCCGGATTTGTGGGATGACCTTTGCCATTTATTAAAGTTTGCTTATGATTTCTTTTTAATTAGATTAAGTTCTCTTATTATCCATGGGTGAATGTACCATAATTACAGGATAAGTTAGCTATATATATACCTACATGTAAATAAATCAGCATACACATGCCCTCGTGTTGCATTGTGTTCCATTCAGCATGAGGCCCCAATTAAGCAGCATTAATTTAAAGGGTTAACTAATTCTTAACACATACTATATGGTGTGCACTTATTCTACCTCTTGCCCTATTATTTCCAACCTTTAGACCCTCTGTGGATGAGTAAATGATATTTATTCACACTATTGTACTGCTCAACTATCAGCTGACCACCTCTCTGTGTGTAGGGCCTTGAGGTGCTGGAGGGGTTGGTGTGTGTGTCTCTGTGTGGCAACCATCTGCTCAAGGCTGAAGGCCTGGCACAAGCAAGATACCTTCAAGTACTACTTCTCCAACAAAATAACTTGCAACAGGTGACACTAAATACAGCCAGTGACAACAGTACCAGACACAGCACATGGTACTTCATAAGTTATTCAATACCTTGCCTCACCATAGACTCCCCAGCATGGCATGTGTTCAACAAAAACGTTTGTACAGTTATTTTGAACTTTTGATGTTCCCTTATATATGATAGTGACATGCATCTTAATCAAGGGAGTCTGTGATGTAAAGTTGCTCAGTAGTAGTATTTAGATCCTTAGTATATCATAATGTGTTATTTTCTGCCGAAGTAGATCTCTGAGTTGTTGTATTTTGTTGTTTTGTTTGTTTGTTTTTTGTTCAGCTGGTTCATGTGATAGCCAAAGATTTAATATGCAGTGAGTTCATGTGCCAGAGAGGTTGTCTAGGCCGTGCCAATATCTTGTCTAGACCGTGCTAGTACCTTGTCTAGTCTATGCCAATATCTTCTCTAGACTATGCTAATAGCTTGTCTAGACCATGAAAATACCTTGTCTAGATCATGCTAATAGCTTGTCTAGACCATGAAAATACCTTGTCTAGATCATGCTAATAGCTTGTCTAGACCATGCAAATAGTTTGTTTAGACCATGCTAATAGCTTGTCTAGACCAGTGTTCCTCTTCCTCCCGAACTTACGCTTGGGAGAAAGCTCAGCAATCTTCAGTCGGCTAATCTGTGGGTACAAGAATGGGATGGCATGGAAGCTAAGGTGTACTTTTTGATAGGAGTAAGAAAAACACCTTGAATATTTAATTCTAATGCTTATAATGCAAGTACAGCATGCATCATAGCATGCTCAAGTTGAGTTGCTATGGCGATCAATATCATGTGCCAGGTCATATTGAAAATAAGTTAGAATGCTGAGATTTCCCCTTTTCACACCTCCAAGTAAATATTGATTCAAAACCTTGAAGTAGAGGGGGAAAATTAGCAAGTTCATGACAGCACTGCCTTCCTGTTCAAAGTTACACCAGGAAGCATCATCCAACACAACCTGAACAACAAGCAACAATTATTGAAGCAATGGTTAACCAGTGTATGCTCTGCCCTCAGTGAAGCTTGGCAGTGTCACACTCATGTAGTTTACTCCTACATTTGAGAGAAGCTTCCCCACAACCCACTAAACAATGACCCCTGTAGACACCTCATCTGCTGTGTATGAGCCACAACACACTCTGTGTCATGGCTGTGATTAGTGAGTGTAATCTCTATCCACAGGCTCCTCCCCTCAACGACCATGTGCTGCTGACTGAGTTGAGGCTGGATGACAATAACCTGTCTGACATAACCCCCATCACATCGGCATGGTTACCACGGCTCAGCAAGCTCTCACTGGCAAACAACTGGTATGTGTAATGTACATTTACATGTGGCATGCATGTATGAGAGAGTTATGGTGAGCAATATACTTGCATCCACTGCAATGCCTCTATGGAGGCTAGGGATGTCAGTTTCTCTGCAAAACAAGTGGTGATGATATTTATGCAATGCTCTCTAATATCATCCAGCTGCTCTTAAAAACTAGTTTAAGAGGAAGTCAACATAATTTCTTTAGTCTAACACTAAACTTTCGTTTGCTCAGCTAATGTGTGTGTATGTGTGTCTGTGTGATACTTGTAATGTTGCTTAGTGTGTCCAAGATGGAGTCTCTGGCGTGTCTGTTGATGCTGTGCTCCCTAAATCTGGCTCACAACTCTATATATGGTAGGTCTCACTAGTACTAGCAACACCAGACACACTGCCTGTGCATACACACACTGAATGTGAACTGGGATGGCTTCTGCCCTCCTGATACCTGACTGGGTGGGGATTGGCCAGAGCAATGATTGTTTTTGGTTTCATAATTAAATCGCTTTACTCCAATTGTTCCAATTAACATTTAGCCACACCCACTTGCTCCATAAAATATGTGCACCACTTCCTGAGGAAATATGCAAACCGCTAACTATTTGTGGTTTTGATTGCAAGTAAAACACCCACTTCCATGCAAAAGCTAGCTCATTCCCTCCTCACCCTCCCTTCTCACTTTCTCTTTCCCTCCCTCCCTCCCTCCCTTCCTCCCTCACTTCTCACCCTCCCTCTCTTCCTCTCTCCTCCCTCCCTCTCTTCCTCTCTCCTCCCTCCCCATCTGCACTTACTATGCAAACCAGTTCACTTCACTCAATAATGTCTTATTTGTTCCGTTAACAGTTGCACAGTGACCCTGTCCTCCTTGGTGTGCACCTGCGCTCATGATAAGCGTACATCATGCTGCTGATAGGGAATAGGGAACATGATGGCACATGACCATGTTTGCCAACAAATAATCACCATCCAATTCATTGTGCGCTCATTTGTCTTACTAATACTATTTTACTATTAGTAGGTGCCTCTATTTATACGAACATGTGCACACATGTTCATTCATGTATATATAAATTAGAAGCACCTACTAATAGTAGTACCCTATTGAAATCCATTACACATGTTTAAATTAATAAGAATGAATGCCTACACTATTACTTCATGTGTATATCTGTGCAGACCTGCCGGAGTTGCTGCAGTCATTGCGTGGTTGCTATGGCATGACTGACATCTGTCTGGCCGGCAACCCAGTGGAGGAGGAGCCAAGATTCCAGCTCCTGCTAAGGAGCACTGTCCCATCCTTGGAGCAGCTGGACACCTGCACTTTGACCTCCAGGAGCAGCACTGGGCATGGGGAAGAGACAACCCAGCTGTGTGTGCCTGAGGCTATAGCCTCCAGTGACATATATATCACCTGTTTGAGGCAGGAAGGGGAGGAGCTTCAGATGAAGGAACAGCACCGACAGTATATGGAGCAAGTGTGAGCCTGAGATAGTGTAATGCCCAACATATTAAATATAGTGTAGTCCACATAATTTGAATCTGGTTAGCACGAATTTCCACTTTATTCAAAATTTTCCTAGGTCCCCACATAGGAATAAGACAAAATATTCAAAGGGAAAAGATCGCCAATTTCGAATATTGAATTGCCCAAACAAACAATATCCATTCGCACCATTACCTCCAACTGAGTTTTGGTGCTCCAGAAATAAGCACGAATTTGCCAGCAACAGGAAGGTGAGTTTTTTTTTCACTTCTGACTACCTATTGCTGTTCAAAATCCCACGGAGGAATAACCCCACTATTCCTCACGGAGAAATACCCACCAAAAAATACCCAAAATTTGCCTCACTGAGAGCAGGTGAATTTTTCTTCTATTTTTTATTATATTCAATTGTGACAATCTTTTTAGTTCCTCTTATAGGAATGGCAAGAAATTCTTGGAATTTTTTTCACATCTGCAATTGCCAACTGCTTTAGAAGAGCAGAATTTGTTACATTATCAACACATTCTGAAGAGGTTGTGGAGAGTGAATCTGTTTAATCATTTGAAACTGGTTTTGATGAGGACTGCACCTTTGATGAGTACATGTCCAGTGATAGCCACTTACAGTGCAGCCCTGTGCTGAGCAGTGCAGACATTGCAGCCTCCCTAGCACTGAAAATGCCGAAGACGGTGATGATGATGCAGGTGACCCTCTTCCCTAGTTTACTTTCCATCAAGCTCATTCTGGTTTCTTAGGTATGAAAGCTTACCTGCTATGCTCTTGTGCAGAGAGTGGCACTGAACCACTGTATCATCAATTGGAACAACTTGAGACTGAGTTGCTAAAGCACATAATAATTCATTGACACAAACATCCATAACTGACTATGCTGTAAAGCAATAATATCTAAATACAAACATAAAAATAGTTCAGGAACATGCCCTTATTTAATAGTATGTGATCCATGCCTACTTCCCTAAACATATACACATTACATATGTAATATAGTGATCTGGAATTTGTTGCTGATTATATCTCCTTACCTGTGTACAAATCAATAACACACAATGGCATAATACATGTGCAGTAACCTGGTACATTGAAAACATGAAACCTGATAATTCAAATTTTTTCCACTGATGGTGCGATTTTGAATTAAGAGAAATTCTTATAATTCAAATTTTCTGTTAATTCAATTTTTTTTCCCTCTGAATTATTAAATTTGAATTATGTGGACTACACTGTAGTCACTAACACATTGAGAGAGTACATGTGGTACTACTCGGTGGCCTAGTTGTATTTATGAAGTTTATTATTATTTGTGTTATTGTTTTGATATCTCCGCCACATTACCCACTTAGGAGGGAACAATGAATATTTAGAGTGTTGCTAAATGCCCAAACACACTATAAAATGCTCACAAGTCATTGCCATTTAACCTGACACATGTAATGTGTCATAGACATTTATATTCATTCTGAGATGGCTCAAATACTGCACCTCTAATTGATCTGATAAATTGAGTGTTATAAAAATTAATTGCTCATTAGGAAGCATGACCAGAAAAGGAATAAACAACCAGTATATCTAATTCCAATAAGTTATTCTCCAGCCTCTGTTTTGCTAAGTGAATTTATTGTTAGAGGGGGGGGGGGGGGGGGGGCAATACAATTTAGCTACCAGTAAAGTGATAATTACATCATTCATGATCCATTATTGTGTATGATATACAAGATATGCAGCTAGTATCAAGACTCCAGCATGTTCTGTATCCTAAAAATATATAATTGCTGTCCAGGTCCACTGGCCAACTTTCAGCCTGTGAGGATGTTTGTGCAACTCTGGAAGCTAGGGTGATGCATTGCCATGGTTACCACAGTTTGCTTAGCCATCACCTCAGAGAGATGGAAGACCTCAGACCTGGTAAGTGGTCATCAAAATCACCGCCAAAGAATCAGCTGCAACAAGAGCAGAAGCAGCAGCAGCAATGCAGCGAAGATCAAGAGTCTGAGATGGTTGGCAGGTTATAACATGTTATATGAGTGGAGTGGGTGTGGTTATGTGTATGTCCAAGTGTTTTTATTTCATCTTTAGGTAAACTATCTGAAAATCATGTGTGTTCCCTTACAGGGTAGAAGATGGTGAGGTTGGAGGAGGAGGAGGAGGAGGAGGAGGGAAGAAGAGGGTGAGGGAGATGTGTGCAGCTGTGAAGGTGCAGGCTGCATGGAAAGGTCTGTGTGGGCGTAGAAAGGCTGAGGGACTGAGGAGGGAGAGAAGCCTGAGGGAAGCTAGGAGAGCCATGGTTGATACTAAAGCTGCCATCACCATCCAGGTATCTATCAAATGTTTAGCTTGCACAAAATGAAACCCAACGTGTGTCACACTTATACGTAACAGGCCAAAACTACATTATTGCTAACCTATACACACACATTGTTGTCATCAGATTGAGATTCTATATGGCTTAAAAACCAACTGAGCTTTGAAAGACAAATTTACACTTAACAGTAAGAATGTCAAAATTATTTTCTTAATGAGATAATTAGCACTCAATAACTGCCCACCTGTATTTCCTCCTTACACATGTGCTCTGCTACATGTTCACTAATGCACACACATGGACATGTATGTACTTATGTGCACTTGTTATGAATGCAGGCATGGTTTAGAGGCTGTTCGTTGCGCAGAAACCTGCGGCACGTGCTAACTATCACCAAGGAAGGACTGTCAAATATCTGCCACGAGGAAGAGGGGGAGTTTGACTATGATGAGGAAATACAGATCAAATTTTTTGATGAAGTACTTTTAAATTACCTTCGCTTCACTATCTATAGTAGTATACTGCATAGATAGGAGTTGAGATAGTCAATCGGTTGGTCCTCCTGCATGCAACTATATCAGGAATTATGAATTAATTGGATGCATATATGTTCAGTGTTTAGAACCATTAACCTTTGTTGTGATGCCTTCCCTTTGAAGCCACCTACTTTGTTACCTTTGAATGTACTTATTGTCTCTCTGAATCCAAGGACATCAGCTCTCTCCTCTCTCCCTCTCTCTCTCTCTCTCTCTCTCTCTCTCTCTCTCTCTCTCTCTCTCTCTCTCTCTCTCTCTCTCTCTCTCTCTCTCTCTCTCTCTCTCTCTCTAGCCCTATGCACTCTCAACCTCAAATGCAGAGAATATTCACTGTCCTAATATAATCCATCCATTTGTTTTATCCTCTCAAGCCATGCACATGTTATATGCTTATACAATACACTGTACTGTCTGTATACGTAAAATTATTGATCACATAAAACTTTGCTATCATATATTCACACCTACATTAAATACAAGTCATATAAATGTTGATTGTTCAAATTATTTAAAGTAGTTTCGTTTTTTTTTTGTTTTTTGTTTTTTTTTTACTTCTTAGGGTTTGCTTGAGGAAGAGCTGGGACTGGACTTTGGACCCCTTTCACCTGACACTACTACTATAACTATTGCTACTACTACTTCACGTCATCACATGAGAGACACATGGGTCATTTCTACAGACATGAGTGACCAGGTAGGAGTGGTTTCATTTAGGGAGTGGTCCTGTGGGTATGGGCATGTACAAAATTCATGGCAACAATTGTGATCTGTGTATATACCAATATACTGTGTGAAATAATATCTATTTATTAGGTTGGTCGTCCATCCAGTGCATGCTCTAGTCTGACATTTCCTTCCTCATCTGCTAAGATGCAAGACAGCTTCTTATTTCCTGAAGCAACTGCACACGCTCACTGTGGCCAGTCGATGAACACACTGAGTGTCCCCTCTCCACAGATGCACTCTGCACCCCCCACCCCCCATCACCTGCCCTCCCTGGGGGACACATGTGGTCACACTAGCTCTGACAGGTCTCCCAGACTGACCGAAGCTTGGGGGAGTGGCAGTCCACACCCACAGAAAGAGCAGTGGGAGGGTGGAGAAGCTGAGAGAAAAAATCCTTTCGTGTTGGTGGAGAGAAGGAAGAATAAACAAGAGGAGCTCAGCAAGGAATGGTATGTAAGGTCAAAGTGTACTCCAAATTAAATCCAGATGCACATTCTTACTATAACCCCACCAACACTGGGAGTTTGATCAGGGTCCACCCAATAAGTCCTTTAATCAGATGTTTGAAAGGAAAGAAGGAAAAGAAATGAGGGGGAAAGGAGGGAGGTGGGAGGGGAAAGAAAAATACCCAGTCCAGGGAATCGAACAGTCATCCTACCACTTAGGAACCCATGTCTTAACCAATTGGCCATAGATTAATAAAGAAAAAATAAAGGAAAAAAAAACAAACATTGCTCTTGGTCTAACTGTTTCTGAATTACGAGCACACAAACATTTTTGATGATTGACCACCGCTCTGTTTATATAGATGATTGTTGAATTTTATTACATCTGTGTAAAAATTCTGTGTACAAATTATGTCATTGTCAACAAGTTATCTCTTCAATGTGCTAATACTTGTTCTGGAGGTAACCATGTGGGGATTGGGGGAGGGGGAGAAGGAGTGTTTACAGTATTAACATCGTCCCTACTACATATCATTTGGCATATAATTTATATTAAGTGGATGTTTTGTTGTTCTAATTTTTAATTATGTGACATGTTTAGCTTGACTACTAGGAATTTTACTAGTAGCATATAGCTCACTGTGACTACATCAACTTCTCCATGCTATCAGTCACACAACCTGAATCCTCTGGGCATGATGGTGAAGACCCACATTTTCTGGGGATGATGGTGAAATTCCGCTGATGCTTTATCACCAAAAAAAATCATGTTTCACTTCTTTTTCATCTATCTATCTTTATTCTATCTGTGTCTATGTTTATTTGTTTTGTGGTGGGATAGATACATACCTCAATAGCTGAAATGAGAACAAAGGATGAGGTTAATTTCATGTGTTTCCCCTGAAATTAGGATTTACTAAACCCCCCCCCCCCCTTTTTTTTTCTTTTAATGTTTTCTTCTTTTTCTTTTCTTTCTTTTTTTTTCTGTTGTGGATATCCTGAGGCCAGGAGAACCCAAAAACATCCAGACTACTTTGAAACTGTGTGAGGCGAAAATTAAGACTCTTATCTAATTATTAATTGCATCATATATATTTGATTAGAAAGATTAGTGTCAATGGTAGTGTTTATATGACCTAATGAGTGTCCATTGGTATCATGTTGGTTTGAATGTAGAGATAAATATCAATGATTGTACTGTTTGTGTTTCTATGTAGCTATGTGTAAGTATTGTGCACTGTTGTCATATCATTCATTTTGTTATCATCACTGGGCTGAGGACTGTTAGTCTATTTAAAGGAGCCAGTTCTGACACCCAGCAGTTCAGCCCTCACTCGAAAAGAAGTTTATGAGTAAACCTATTAATTGAAAATTTGCCAACTGAAACCTGTAAAAGTCTGTAGAAGTCTGTAGAAGTCTGTCAACTAAAATTACTACTCAGGGCTGAACATCATCTTGTAGCCAATCATGCCTGGCTGAAGTTTGACTTCTGTAGTGTGATGCTCCCCTCCTTTAAGAGAGTGTTTGACATGTTATAAAATGGTTATGCTTAATATAGTTACAGTAACCGAAAGTGCTGGTATAGAAACAAACATTCCATGTGTTCCAGCTGTGTGATGGAATTATATCCCAGGCAACAGTGGCTCTATGTCTGCTAGTATATCTATATATAGCAAACATCAGCAATAACTGCCAGTTCTTTTTTCTGTCCAAGATGTGACAAAAGTCCAAAGATGCGGTAACCTCAACGATGGACGGTTAACACATGAATATTGTTAATATGTCATCACTAATGTCAACTCTTATATGAATGGATCAGTGCTGGGATAGCATAAAACACAGCTGTTACAAATGTTGTTCCACCAATAATGTGCCCACACTTGTCTGAAAGAGAAAGAAAGATGATGATGATTGAGAGTGATGACTTCATTATTGTATTATAAACGCATTTGAACTCTTTTTCTCTGCACCCCCGGGCTGCAGGGGCTTCACTAGTGCAACTACTGCCCAGTTGATGATGCAGCGTGCGGAGCGGCAGAGACAGCTGCAACGGACAGCAGCAAGGAGGAGGAAGATGGCTGACCCTGCAGCCAGACTCGCTCGCTTCAAGAGGCATGACGGTGGTGGTGGTAGGGGTGGAGCTGATGATGCAAGAGTAGGTCTACATGCCTCGGGTGTGGACAAGAGAAGCAAGCAGCATGTGTCCCAATGGAGAGCAGGGCCAAAGTCACCCCCATCACAGCTGCAACTCACTGGTAAAGACCATCTAGTCTACCAGTAAGTGTACCATAACAATAGCACACTGTGTTTATCCTAAGCATGCATCAACATGTGCACAAAACGTACAACACTTACTGTTGTGTGTATGCATGTGAGTGTGTGTATGCATGTGTGTGTATGCATTGTGAGTGTGTGCGAGTGTGTGTGTGTGAGTGTATGTATGCATGTGTGTATGCATGTGTGTATACATGTGTGTATGCATGTGTATGTATGCGTGTGAGTGTGTATGCATGTGTGTGAGTGTGTGTATGTAATGTGTGTGTATGCATGTTAGTGTGTGCATGTATGTGTGAGTGTATGTAATCATGTGTGTATACATGCATGTGTACATGTGTGTATGTATGCGTGTTGCATGTGTGTATGTACGTGTGTGAGTGTGTGTATGCATGTGTGTATGTATGTGTGTGAGTGTGTACGCATGTGGGAATGTATATATGATGTGTGTGAATAACAAATGCAAGTATAATAATGCATATGTATGTTGGGTATTGTCATTAGTAATGCCATACCATCCATGGATGACAGAGTTACTCTGGATGTCTGCAGTTCATCCCAGGATGTTACAATACATGACAGTACCCTATGCATGCATAGGTGGGTGCACAGTCAGCAAGGCCAACATGGTGGCATATCCAGTCACAGATCACCTCCAGACCCCACCAATTCCTCCCAGTTGCCACGAATGGAGCCTCATATACTGGCTGGATATCCTCCCAGACTTGTGGTGAGTTAGACGTGTTGCTGGAGTTACACACACACTTGTAAATTACCACAACAACACTGTGCTAGAAGTTGATCTGTATTCATGAGACGTTATATACACTTTCATAGAGTTCGGATTCCCATAATATGATTGTCACTCATGGTTCCTGTCCACTGGCACATTCTGGATCCAAACTGAGACACAGCCATAACCAATGAACATGAAAAATTTGGATGTTTTGTTGTTTTTAGCAAATATGAACTTTTCCCCTTCATTTTTTACAGAGTTGTTTCATAATCATGACATAACAAACAATTGATGGAACATACCACACTAAAATTTTAATAAACTCCACAATCATAGAAGATAGGTAAGGGATGAACAAGAGACAAAATATGTTTGATGATGAAGAACACATGCAAGTGTCTATATGACGGTTCACTTAGAGCAAAGGAAGGTTCACATTGTGTCGCAGTTCAAAGTTCTCAGTGAGTAGTCTGTCAACATGGTCTTGTTGTTTCTCCATGACTTGTTTGTAGGACACCAGCTCTTCCTTCACCCTCTTGCACTCATCCGTCACCATCATGAGGTCTGCAACCTGCCGGTCCATAGCCACCTACACATGCGTACACACAAAGTGATGAAATAAACTTAAAGTTTTTATCACAATTACATATGGTAGATGGCACATATTTAAAGAACTCATCAAATAATCAGCATGACAGTTGACCTATTGATCAATGCAGCCATAATGAAAATACCGCATTCAGTCAAACTCATCATTGCTTCCTTCTGATATCATGGAACAGTGTCTACACAGAATACTGTAAGGCTAAAAGATAGCCTATATACTATGAGCACGAGTGTGTATCAGTGTGTGTGTCTGTGGGTAGGGGTATAACAGGGAAGCTTGTGCCTGCTTACAGCAGAGTGAACATGAATTGCCTTTTTCAAGTAGCTCAGAGTCTGTACCTGAGAGGCCTTGACCTGAGCAGAGAGGCCCTCACACTCCTTTTGCACTTGCCGCAGTCTCTCCACCTCGTGCCTCAGGTGCATCAACTCTGAACTGCCCGACCCCAACACGCTGTTTCTGGGTGACAGGCAGGAGGAAGATAAACGACTACTGCTGGGGAGTTGGTTTGGGTCAAGAAGAAGGGGAGGGTGGAGAAGTGCAGCCTGTAGTTCTTGGAGGTGCGACACAAGGAAGCGTGATGTGTGAGGGTCGAGTTGTACGGAGGAATGGTCCCCACTCGAACACATGCGTGCCTCAAAGGTCGACCTAAACTCAGAGAAGGAACTGAGGAGAAGTTGATGGTCACTGTCACTAACGCTGCAACTTATCCCCTCCTCTTTGGAAGAATTGGCTGTTGTGATGACATCATCATACCTGTGCACATGGGCAATGCACAGGACTTTACAAATAAGTATATCAAAAGTATATTAGTAAGTACACCATATATACTGTTTATATAAATTTTTAAAAAGAAAGAGAGAGAGATAGTATCCGAAATAAGTGTATGGAAGTGCATGAAGAGAGAAGTTCATTCATTATTGCTTTACTTTGATAGTGAACTGACCAGACAAATATATGTCTGCTAACTACAAGATATCACACCATAAGGATTGAAATCATCCTAACACTTTGCTTAGACAGGCACATACTTGTGTAAGTCTTCTCTGAATATGTCCAGGCCCTGAGCAAGTTCCCTTCCTTTGTGCACCTCCAGCTGCTCCAGCACAGCCACCATGCTCTGTGGGTGGTCTGCCCCATGCCACACATCCTCAACCAGCACTGCACGTGATCCCTCCACCTTCAGGTGCAAGGGGGTGGGCTTCAACTGCTCATATTCATCCTTGACAAAGTCATTGACCAAGTTCATGTTGGGCAGAAGGAGAGTAAGATCTGCTCTCTTCACACTTATGATCACAATGATGTCTTGTTCTTCCTGGCAGTCCAGAGGAAAGAAACGCTGAACCTTTTTCCCCACTTCCAGACGTCCCTTAATAGTAGGTGTGTCTCCAGGAGGTGTGGTTTGTCCCACCCCCTTCTTACTCCTCATTTCTTGCATGCCCTGGTACTCGTTGCTGGTTAGTTCTCTGGTGTGAATTGTGTCCGCACTGAAGCGGATGCCGATGTCCTCACTCTGAAGGTTGAGCAGTGCACACACGTGTCTCAACTGAGCGTGCAGCACAAACTGAGGGATGGAACATAGAGGGGAGTGGATCCTCTGGCGAGAAACAGGAGTGGGGGGCGAGGTTGGGAGGTTGCTCTGATAAGGGGGTGTGTCACAGTTACCTGTAGAAGGGGGCGTGCTCAGAGATGAGGGTGTGGAAATGGTACCCAGAGAAGTGGGACTCATGGGCTTGGGAATTGTGGGCGTGGCTCTACTCTGTACTTGTGGCCCATCACTGTGACTTCTGAGTTGATTGTCACCATTCCCCAATGATTTATCATCTACTAGGATAAACTCGTCCTCATTGAACTCACTGCTGGGTGTAGCCGCCTTCCTGGAGTATACTGGAGATGCATTCACACCGTCCTTTACCAAACTATTTCCATGGGAAAGATCTGAAGATGAAGAAGTTGCAACACCACCATCCCCGTGTCCCCTCGAGGATACAGGAGTGGTGGGTGATAGATCCGTAGAACTGAATGAGCGTGCTGGAGCAATGTACATGTAGTTATGAGCACCTGTGTTGCTGGAATTTTTTCGGTGTGTATGCTGCTCCAGTATGACAGGCAGGCTGATGAGAGACCCAGAGGGGCTCGGAATTCCCCCACTGTCACTGGAGGCACACGATGCAGATCTCATAGCGTTTCGGTGTGTTACGTCTATCTCACTTGACTGACGACCTATATCGTTTTTCTCAGGTACTGGCAAGTGGCACACACCAGACTCACTAGAAGGCATACAGACACCATCCTGAGCAACATCTTGGACGTACACAGGTGACACTCGACCACTGTCAGGCAACTTTCCCTGCTCATCAACCTCCACATTACTACTAGTTGAACAGGTTTGACCACCTATTCTACTGCTTTGTGACGACGGTTTGCTCGGTAAGAACTGACCTTTAGCCTGTTCATCTGTGTGTGTGACATTAATTTGTTTAGAAACATGAGCGCGCCCAGAAAATGATTCCTCCGACTCCTCCCTCCCAGTGTTGGTGCTTGAGAACATATTTGGATCGGTATTGGTCGCCTGTGAGAATCTACTGACATACAGAGAGGGCAGGAGCAGGCTGCACTCCATGCAGCTCACTGCCACATACCCACTGATGCTAACGGAAGGCGTGTTGGGCTGAAGTTGTTCACTGCCGTCCTTATTGCCATGGTCATGCGCCTGTAGGGTCTCTCTGAGTTGAGGAGAGAATGTGTGTGGATCCAAAAAGCGCATGAGAGAAGTCTTAAAAGAAGTCAGGGATTCCTTCAGTCGAAAGAGAAACAGGATTTGTAGTCGCTCAATCTCCACACACAGCGGAGTTGGCAAGTGTGCCAGGAATGATATGCGAGGCTCATTGGAGGAAACCATTTCTGGAGTAGAAAGAGGTGGGCCAGGGGAGGAGGATGATAGGTGAGGGGTGGAGGGTGTCGGGTGGGAGGTACGAGGAGGTGAGGGTGTGCTCGCTGAGGAGTCTAGGAAGGATGGTGGTAGAAACAACCAGATATGGATGGGGAAGTCATCAATCAGTGTGGTCGTGTGCATTGTGCCTTCCTGTGTGAGATGGCTAACAAACGACAGGTGCACACAGCTCGTGCTGACATACCAGCCTTCTATCAGGGACATTTCTGACCTTGTCTCCTCTGGGGCCAAGACAGTAGTTCTCTTGCTGTCTCCCACCTCACCCCTCCCTCCCCCACTGCTGGAATAGCTGTGAGACGAGACGTCTGTCTCTCCTCTCACACGCCCTGTCCGCACCTTTTGTTGAAGCAACTCCTGCAGGCGAATAGGTAACACCCTCAGGTCATGCTCGTAGTGTGGGAACTTCTGAGAGTCTTGCGATTTGAAGAGCCAGCCTTGCCTAATGATGTCCAGAGCCTTTTCAAAGTTACTGTCTCTAAGGAGACGATTAAGTGGATAGTTTCGAGCAACAATGGCAGCAGTTTCTATCTGGAGTGCCTTGGGGCGGCCATCGTCAGCAGCCTTAGGCAAAGGTATGGTCACCTGTACGACATACACATGGGAGACAATGTTAGTCACATGACATCTGAATTTAAGTCATGTGATATGCACCATGGGGTCTATAGTCACATGACAAGGACCATGTGTCCCGTGGAGACATTAAGTGTCAATAAACACCTCAGGGTAATCTAGTGGTGGTGACCTTGGTGAAGAGAATCTTTAACTCTAGGTCCAGGCCCGGTAGCCTGTGCACTTGAGGAGACTGTGACTTCATCTCCTAACATAACAAAACAACAACAAAAAAAACAAAAGCAACAATCAAATTGAAATGCATTAGCATGAGAACAGTAATATTATGAACACATTGATACAGTTAACGTAAGAATGAAGGTGGGCATAATATAAAATAAACATTTAAATATTGGTGCCCTGTATTATGGGCATTCCCCTTCCCCACTCTACTCATTGATCAGATCCACATTCTCCAACTAGAAACACTGTATGTGTTGGTGCCTCTGATACTTTCAACATCTCTAATGCAACGAGAGTAGCAAAGAATATCACAGGAACTCGGGCATGAATGTCACTGTTTATATATATATATATATATCCCTGCCTGATTTTTTCCCCAAAGGTTACATGACCACCATTCCAATTGCATTCAGCTCTCTGTATCACTGTGTCTCGGCAGATGATGTCAGAATAGTTTCTTAAAGTGTATTTTAAAAATTAGGCACTAACTGAAAAAAGTATTTTGGTCACTTTGGGGGGGGGGGGGGGGGGGGGGCTGGAGAGAGGGAAAAGTAAAGGGTCGTTAAATTTCCCTGCCCAAATTCATGAAATAAATATTTTAAAAATCGCCAAATGATTTTTTTTCCTCTGTCTATGTGTGCAGCTGATGATAAAACACTTATCTAACAAACCTTACGCTTGCATCAAGAAAAAGGTGAAAGACTTCCAACAGCTTCTTATGATAACTCAGTGGACAGTGAAGAATTCAGCAACAATATATTCATGTGCCAACTCAAACCTTTGCACCCAGACACCTAAAGTTTGGAATGCATACACAACTTAACTCTGGCAGTAACATGGGCTGGTCCCACCTGACCATACCTCTTTTTATGGGAATGTCTGGGGGGGGGGGGGGGAGGGGGGGGTTAAGTCCAAAAATCTTCATGCACAAAACTCAGTGGAAATTCAAACTTGACACTGGGAGCAATAGTTTTGTTTGTTGAACAACCAGCGGCTACATTTGTGCAAACGAAGCTGCAATGGGCCATTGGAATATGTACTATGTTGGCATACTTGAGGCCATTTCACCCACACCGAACCTTACCCATCCACACCTTACCAGAAATGTTTTGCTCTCATCCTTGACGCTGAGGGCCAATTCAATGTTGATGGTGTGAATAACTCCGTACATGAATTCCACCAACCACAGACAGCTCTCCTGGTGCACATGGGCATGCACCGGACTCAGGTAGATGTACACATTAGGACGAGGAACTGCAGGGGGAGGAGGAATGGGAGAGAGAGATGAAATACCTATCTAAATGAGATCAATGGGTGTTGTCACATGGAAACACAATTCCCACTTGATCAAATTCCAGCTATTGAAGATAGCTACCATATGAACCCTATGAACCCCAGTGATACGTGTAACTAGGCATAAAAGGGGAAATTTTGAACTCACCATGAGCATTACATTCACAGCGAATGTATAAAATAGCCCTAACCTAAGAACTTCTGTAAGCTGTTCCAAGGAAAGGAATCCATAAACACAATGTGAATTTTGAAGGAAATAGGTAAATATTTATTGAGTGTCTCTAGATATACACTATACTATAGCTAACATAATGTTAAGGACTTCAGCATCACATGTGCACATGACGTCCTCACCCAGGAACTTCACATGTTTTCTGTCGTAGAAGTAGAGAGTGACTCCCACCTGGAAAGCTGGGTTGTGCACATCGTCAGGGATGCTAAATATTTTCTTGTCTGAGGCCAGAATGGGAAGGAGAACCTCTTTCTTGTGTCCAGGACGAGTTGACTTCTTCTTCTTGGTTCTGAGAGAGCCCACAGAGAAGTTTGCACAGCGTATGACCACACCCCTCTCCTTCAGGTGACCCATGTGGACCGAGGGCAAGTCAACAAACTGTGTCTTGGATGCCTTCGTCACCAAATGTCTGCTCCAGCTACATCACACACACACACACACACACACACACACACACACACACACACACACACACACACACACACACACACACACACACACACACACACACACACACAGTCGATATTTATAAAGTCTTGCATTATACAATATAATATACAATTATACTGTGAACTATCCAGGAGTGCAGCTAGTATCAAGCAAGCTCACCGAATGACTGTGACTCGGTCCTATGCACAAGGATTAAGTTGGTGTGAGGAAATAGCTCCTTGGAGCCTCAACCAGAGAGAGAGAGAGAGAGAGACACACACACACACACACACACACACACACACACACACACACACACTCCACAAACCACTTAAAAGCTACTGACAGTTAGAATACTTTTGCACCTTTCCTGAGTAACAATTATTAACGTTACCATGACAACTGCCTCCCTGGGATGCAGAGCTGGTACATGAGATTCGGCTTACATACTAGTTATAGACATGGGAGGATTAGGATTTGCAAGGTGTAGCATTTAGATACACACAGATTGCATACAAACATATGCACATACATACACACACACGTGCATATATATACGGGCAGGAGATGTTCCAGGTTAATGCATAAGGACACTGAAACTAATATGAACAATGCATTGTCACAACACAAGCTAAGCACAAAACGAATCCTAATTTAGTCACTGAAGAATCTTGTATGGGAACAAAACTTGTCAGCTGATGGCTCAAAGTTCAGTGACATCATCATCTTATCAAGAAACTCAGAGGACACACCTTCTTTGACCACTGCTTTAATTAAATTAAACTGCTTTAGGTGTAAGGCAACTTATGTTTGACTCTTTTCCCTTTTTTTTTTTTTAAACAATTTGGGTGAAAGTCATAATTAATAGGGGACTACATGATTACGTCACTAACAATCCACCACGCCTACTTATGGCATCAGTGAACCTCCACCACCATAGAAAATGTATTGGCATTCATGACTGGCAGTGCTATTTTTGAGAACTGCAACTGCAAAATAGCTCATGCTTTTACGGTACTATAGGAATAGAAACTTAATAAAATTTTCAGCGTACTGATAGCAAATTCCAGACTATTCAGAGCTTTGGTTGTAGATAAAACAGTGCGTAAAAGTGAAGAATAGTTAGCGGCGACATTGCAGTGAACTTGCTAGCTAGTTCTAGGAACTCATTGGTTAGCGCTAATAGCAGTGAGTGTCAGACAGTTGCCAGACATAGCTGCTAATTCTTCTCAAAACACTTTCTTGGTAACACCTCTTCTCCAAGAATTTCTGGATTACCACAAGTGCTGCCTGACAGAATTTTGAAAAGTATTGCAGCCACTTCTGGGCCAAGATTAACTCTTGGCAACTGTCTGCTGCTCACCCCTAATCCCATCCCGCTACATGTTCAGAAAACTAGCAGCCAACTCAATCGCAGGGTCATAGTTAACCTTTCCATCACTTTCATGCTCCATTTCTCCACAATTATAACTCATAATATTCTGGAATTTGCTATCAGCCGGCAGGAAATTTTATAAAGTTTCTATTCCTATTCCTATTGTATGGTAAAGCACGAGCTATCTTGCAGTTGCAGTTCTCAGTAATAGCATTGCCAGTCATGAATGCTAATACATTTTTTATGGTGCTGGAGGTTCACTGATACCATAAGTAGGTGTGTCAGGTAGTACCTGACGTAATCATGCAAGTCCCCTATTGAATTAAGATCCTAAAATAGGCTTACACCTTTACCACAGGCTCCAGGACCCCTGTAACATTGGCTCCAATTATATACTAGACAATGAGTATGCTTCTGTAACTCTTGCTACTGCACGTTCCTGTTGAGCCTTCCTGCTCAGCAAATAAACTTGGAAACTATTGAAATTTACTTCAAAGCACTACCAGTTGATGTCTTTAAAAAATCTTGAATAATTCAGTAAACTGGTAAAGTACCTTCATATCCCCCTCCTTACTCTGTATTCCGCTGCATGATGTCGTTGGATTTGTTCCAGTGGGAATGCCCAGAACAGGCTGGTTGGTCCAGATACATATCCACCACCAGCTCAAATATCTACAACCACGGAATCATCAGACAATTAATACACTACAATGTGAACATACACTAATACACAGCAATGTACAAAGACATTAACGAGTATGGAGCAACATGCACACACACACACACACACACACACACACACACACACACACACACACACACACACACACACACACACACACACACACACACACACCACCTCTTAACCAGCTTAACCATCATCTCAGAGAAAAGCAGAGATTTGTGGACACTTGCTATCCTCCCCCTCAAGGAATACAGTAATATTGAGGGGAAATTTTTTAATATTGGGTGCTTGTTTGGTCAACCATCAAAATATCTTAAATTAATTAACAAAAATATTGTAATGTTATGCATATAATGGGTGCCTACACGGTAGAGGTTGCTGCTACGTATACATTACTGTAAGTAACACTTGCATGTGAGAAAGCATTGATCACATTAGACTACGAACACCTTAATTAATGAACATCACAGATTTATTCCCCCAGAATATTATGTCTAAATAGAGCCCCCTTCCTACCCTCACAGAACCTGCACAAGCAGAGAGCCCTGCACATGGGCACTGGTGTCATCACAGAGTTGAAGGTCCACCTTGCCTGTCTTCAGATGGAAGGAGTTCTGGATCACATCATGCGCTGGCAAGTTCCTCCTTCCTTCCATGTACTGACTTGTCTTCTCCGACACAAACTTATTCCTTCGCTGGAAGGACTGTGAGGAACGAGACTTCTTGGGCTTGCTCTTCTCATCAGAGTTCATTGACTTGGTGCTTACATTGGCGCTCAGCTTGCTGGCACTCCGCTCTTTAGAGGCAGAGTCTTGGCTATCCACAGACTCACTGTCACTCTCATCTTCGTCTTCCTCTCTCTTGTTCTGCTGCGTGTGCACGGCAGCGTCCATGAGTGACTGCACCAGAGAAGACACTGCACGAAGCTGAGACTGCGTCAGGATCCAGATTAAATCACCTGAGAGCAACAGGTAGAAGAATATATCAGCATTACAGCCAGAACTGGTACTGAACAACATGCAAAGATAGTTCACAATACCAAGGGAATGGCCACAGAATATAAATAGCATAAAGAAGGAAAGGGAGAGCTGAGTAATAGCTCACATGCTACAGCCCTTGGCTAACTGGAGTTAAAATCTGAGACTAAGTCAGCTCAGGGCTGGGACCAGTAGTGCGACTGCACGGGGAACAATACCAAAGGCTCCGCTTCACGACTTACCTAGATGCATGGAGGTACGTGAGTACATCACAGAACTGTCCGAGACGTTACGTTTGAAGGCAATTCGAATGCTACTGCTGCCGACAATGAGTCGCAGTTGATTCTGTTTGGTCTTCTTGCCAGACATGACGCTCCAGCCTTCTATCTTGAGACTGGACCAGGTGCAGAGTTTGTAGTTAATCACAGTGTCTTCGTCCTCCAAGTAAAACCTGGGTGGGTGTGGTTAAAATGGAAAATATTTAAACATCAGTCATAATTTGGTAATGATCTCTCCACCCTCCCTTCTGTCCCAACCGAAATCCTGGAAGAGTTAATGTCAACAGTCACTGAAATAGGGTAATTTTAATGAAATTATAAAAATTCAAGGCCATGTACAGGTATGCCTGTACATTAGCCAACCTTCCTCTCTCCCCCCCCCCCCCCCTCCCCCCAAAAAAGCACACCCTTGGTAAAAGCCAAATTATAAATCACACCCATTTCACTCTTATGTGAAATGTGTGATGCCCTAAAACATGCAGACAACACACAAAATTATGTATCACTATG
The DNA here is from genome assembly GCA_963969325.1 of Lycopodina hypogea. NCBI lineage: Eukaryota > Metazoa > Porifera > Demospongiae > Poecilosclerida > Cladorhizidae > Lycopodina > Lycopodina hypogea. The sequence continues at coordinate 10,856,796 of OZ017786.1, forward strand.
TAACACCAACCAACTTATGTACATAAACTTATACCAACACATCAGGTCAACGTTACACATGGTAAGTAATACATGATCAGTGTAAGATAAGTTTGCATTACACAAATCAGTGTCAATTGGATTAGAGTTACACAGGCAATACGCTACATAGTCAGTGCAACATGGAGTAATGTTACATTACCTACTACTATGTTGTGTATCACACATGTAGCATAATATTTCTGTGCAACATCTGCTAAATGTCATGCACTCATTTAAAAATCATACTTTATTCACATAATTTTAAGCAAAATTAACCGATTCCTCTCTCCAAGGCAGAATGCTTAGTATAGCATTCAACCATATAATTGTTCTTACCTGGCTTTGTTAAGCGGCACCAGCTGCCAGTTGGAGGAGGTGCTCTGTAAGATGATGTCCGTCATCCCCAGCTTAGCACAGAAGCAGGGGTCCACCAAGTGGACCACCACCGAGCGAACTTCTACCCTCATCCCGTCTATCACCTTCTCTATCAGGCCATATTTGGTGGCGTTGCCTCTGCAAGAGAACAATGTCACTGTCATTACCCACTCACTACACATGAGATACTTCCAAGGTGATTGATCACATTATGACTAACAGAGGTACCAGGTGCGATACCCTTGGGCTATCCTATTTGGCTACATTTAACAGGAGACGAACAAACATGCCACATCATACAATTCAGATTAGTTTAAAATTTTATGGCACTAAAATGTATTATGTGGGGTTTTTTTTTGTTTGTTTTGTGTTTTTCTATGAGGTTTTATTCTGTTTACTGTAATGTATCTTGGTTGATTAAAGACCCAAAGCAGACTCAGAACAGGCAGGGAATCTTGTAGAAAACCATTAGCTTAATTACAGGGAATATATTAAAACACAAAACTAATCAGAGTTCTTTTTTTGTGTGTGTGTGTGTGCATAATATACAAAACAAATGTACCCCTCTGAATATAACATATTTGATGCTCTCCTTGACCTCCAGTGACCCCTAAAGCCAGTACCAGCTATTCTAAACTCTCATGGTCCCAACTTATGCATGTATACAAAGTTATACCCAATTAGGTGGAACTCTTTGGCCTGCCATGGTGCCTCCTGCATAGTCATGTGAGCAAACTAAGAAACATAAGAATAGATGCCAATATTGCATCCCATTCTTCCTGCTCACACACCAAACCCTTCCCCCTCCCCCCCCCCCCCCCCCCAGCACAACTTCATCCAATCCATCAGCACATCTCGGAATATTTGAATTCCTCTTTCCTTCCAATCACCCACACTGGTAGTGATTACTTACCATATACCACAACAGTAAGTTTTAGTCTACTCACCCGAGTTTGTTGAGTAGTTTGGAGGGCTTGTCCAGAGTGGAGCTTAAGTTGGAGTGGCTACTGCTGGTCTGTGAACTAGCAGTAGTGATCTCTATCAACACTTCACTGATATACTGCAAACAATGGACACATGTATAGTCAGAGATACACTCATCAGGCAGGCAGGTAGGCAGAAAAACAGGCATGCACACATGCATACACACACAGCACTATCCCATCTCCAATACAGATCTTCACGCAACAGCTTTCCCTCCTGCATTAGTGCTAAATGGGTCATACCCTGATCTTAATTTTGGCCCAGGTTCAACCAAAAAGAATAATAACAACAATAAACAATTAATCACAGAATGACTCTACTTAAAGGGGAGGAACCAATAAAACATGAATTATACACGAGTCATGAGATGACAGAATCATCGTAATTCCCTTATTCTTTATCTCTTACAATATTTTAGCATTAAAAAACAACAACCGTTTATTCCAAGTGTTTTCCACTAATATATACTTTGACCATGCTGGAAATGATTTGCCTCATTTATTATTTCCCTTATTTTTAACCTTTAGTGGTCATGGGGCCTGTAGTTCACAGTTTTGCTGACCTCATTTTGGGTATTTTTAGTGATCACATAGTGTTGTTTGTTTCTATGTTAAATGTCACACTCCAAACAGAGTTTAGTGGTAACTCCTGCCTCAGGCATAAATTGAAGTGGTAATTGCTTAGTAATAAATCTTGTGGTTCAAGTATATATCATTGGAAAATACTTAAAAAAAAGTGTCTTTTTAACTGTGGCACACACAGGTCTAGGAACACTTGGAAAGGGGGAGGGGGGGTGGATATACATCCACAAGTTTTTCTCAAGAATGAATTTTTAATTAATTGTTTTTCTGTTTGGAAATGCCCAAGATTGTTGTTACATCTAATTGGTCATAACTAAGTGCTTCACTATATGAAAACCCTGTGGTCACAACTAAGCATTTTACTGTATAGAAACCCAATTATTTTGTTCAGTATAAAACACTGCTTTTTAATAAATATTATAGTAATTATTCGCCACAGGTCTTAGTGCAGGACCACTCTTGTTCATGCCAAAAAAAGTGTCAGAGCTAAAGCATGAGGAAGTTATCATGGATTCTTTAATCTCATGATTTAAGTGTTTTGTGGACTACTGCCCCTTAAATAGATAAATAGATGCTGTGTTTTATCCCTAACCATCAGGACCACACCCACTTTATGTAGCCCCTGTCCATTATGCAGTTCCATGAATATTGTGAATCCATCACATAATGCACGCACACTAATGACTAGAGATTGAGCCATTGGAACAGGCTATTCTGCAGACACACACTAACTGCATCAACATCACTCTTGGTTATGGTTGGTGGAAGTAACATACAACATCAGCTCTGTGGACACCAAACAGTCTACTCAAGTGACTCCCCATCCTAAATTAACTCATGCAGTCACACATCCTCTGAGCATGCTCAATAAGACTCATCCTTAATTAGCTCAAGCAGTTACACATCCTCTGAGCATGCTCAATAAGACTCATCCTTAATTAACTCATGCAGCCACACATCCTCTGAGCATGCTCAATAAGACTTATCCTTAATTAACCCATGCAGTCACACTTCCTCTGAGCATGTCCAATAAGACTCATCCTTAATTAACTCAAGCAGTTACACATCCTCTGAGCATGCTCAATAAGACTCATCCTTAATTAACTCATGCAGTCACACTTCCTCTGAGCATGCTCAATAAGACTCATCCTTAATTAACTCATGCAGTTACACATCCTCTGAGCATGCTTAATCATCCTTAATTAACCCATGCAGTCACACTTCCTCTGAGCATGTCCAATAAGACTCATCCTTAATTAACTCAAGCAGTTACACATCCTCTGAGCATGCTCAATCATCCTTAATTAACCCATGCAGTCACACTTTCTCTGAGCATGCTCAATAAGATCCATCGCGAGCTCATGCTTACAAAGTTGACAGGGTCAGTTTTGAGGTTGGTAAAGGGTACCCGAGCTCTGATGGTGTCACACACCACCCTCGTGATGGATACCCATGGCGGGAACTGCAGAACTTGACTAATGAACTCGGCATTTAACTCCAGGTTGTTCAACTGGCCTTTGCCGCTCAGGAAACTGAGAGAGATGTCACTTGGCTTCAGGTTCTTGGTGAACCTGTAGGCATGAGGCATGGAACAGAAAGAGGGGGGGAGGGAGATTTACAAAATAGCACTCACTAGTGCACCTCCATACTCATGCGTGCCCTTAGGCTAATACTGCATGTTTGTTGCAAATGTTAGTAGTACATGCTACTATGTAGAAGCCACACAAGCAATTAAGTAAACCATTGTGGGAAGATACACGAGATAAATAGTTACACCTAACGTCTGCCCGTCCCCAACAAACCCTGGCTTCCCTAGGCCACCATTTTCTGTCTGTTGCACAACTTGCCACACACTCACACCAGCTCCTGCCTTGACAGACGGAGGATGTATTTCAGAGAGCAAAAAAAAAAGGCTTTGGTTTAAAATAAATTATTATATTTGGATTCACCAGATTTAAAAAAAAAAAAAAAAAAAAAAAAAAAAAATTAAAGAAATGAGACTGCAAATACAGATCAAGAGTTCTGACATCTTTACCAATTCAGATGAAGTGCACCAATCGGTTACTAGTTTTCAACAGTGAGATGATTGGTGCATGACTTGAATCAGTAAAGGGTCATCTAGCTTGTGGTAGTCTGCATGGGTACAGTTTGTTCGATTTGTTTTTATTTAAAACAGTTAATCTAAAATTGTGTGTTAACAGTTTTTTTTTTAATATGTTTATTGGTTTTGTTGTTTTTTTTCTTTTTCTTTGTTTTTTTATTCTTCCCTTTTTTGGGGGGGGGGGGGGGGGGGGGGTTTGTGCTGTTTTATTTAGAACTATCAAAATAATCAGCCTTTTCATCTTCTTTTTGTGTATGCCCATTGTTGCATTTAGAACTAGCAGAATTAATCGGATTTTCTTAGATTAAGATTTATAAAAGATACTCTGCTCCAAAGTTTATATTTGAAAAATCACATTGTTTTAATTTCGATACAGTATATGCATGCTATTAAACTATTTTTCCCTGCTCATTTGCTAAGTAATAATAACAAGTAAGTGGTCATATTATATACGGCTTCGTATTGGAACATGCTACCAACCAGGGGAGGGATCCCCACCAACCCTGAAGGATTGATAATGATTCAATCAATCAGTCCTCTTTATATAAAGCTTCATAGCGAAGGCTTTGTGCGTGCATGTGCGCGCACATTTAATTCTATCCAGGGTGACCACCTGGGAACAGGTGTTGTAGGCTTTCTTTATTTTTTAACTTCTTCCTTCTCCCCCCCCCCCCCCCCCCCCTTTTTTACAACCATTTAGTGAAATCTTGTATTATTTTAAACTTGTGCATGTGGAACATTTATGGTTGTCTATCACTCTCATATAACTACTGGGATTGAGAGAACCATTAGGGGAAAGGGGGGGGGGGGGGGAATATTGGAATAAAAATTTGGTTTGAGCACTTGGAGGGTGGGAGATGGCTTTTAAATAATAAAATTTTAAATTGCTGTATTTTTGTCTATCTATCTATCCTTTTCTATTTATGCATAACCACTGGAATTTAAAAATCTGCAGGGCCGATTGGGATGAAATTTAGCATGAGCACTTCAGGAGAGTGGGGGTTTGGTTTTTAAATAAATAAATTTTGAATGCCATATTTTTGTCTATCTATCTATTGTTTTCTATTTGTGCATAACAACTGGGACTTAGAGAACCACTGGGCCGATTGGGATGAAATATGACATAAGGATTTGAAGAGATTGGATATTGGTTTTTACAAAATAAAATTTTAAATTGCTATATTTTATCTATCTTTACCAAAATAAGTTTCATCTTGTCTGTGTGTGTGCATTTTATGTCTGTCCATCTGTCTACCCATAATTTCAATTAAAATTAGTTGATTGAATTAAAATTTACAGTAATTGTAACTGAATCATACATTCCTAACTAATTATTATATTATTTGAGTGGTACATTTGATCTACAAATCACGCTATGTAAATCACTCAATCACTCCAAATACCCTAAAGTAAGTCAGCAAAACTCTGAAGCACATGAACTCTGTAAAATAGCAAAAGTATGAATTCGTACTCTGAAGAGCAAGTTTGATTTGATTGGTTAGTTACATGCAAACACACATACATAAGAACCAGGAAGAGGAGGGGTCAGATTGACACACTAAGCCCTTTTTTATCAGGAATTTGAAAGAAGAAAAAAGGGAGGTAAAGATAAAATGCAGAAAAGGAAGGAAAAAAAAGAAAATCAAAATGGGGAAGAAGGGGTGGGAGGGGGGGAAGAACCCAGGCCAGGGATTGAACACCATCATTTTCAGCTTGGAAAACCTATGCCTTACCCAATGGAGCATGATTTTTAGCCCTTTAGGATGCATTTAAAATTTGATTTCCTTGTTTCCCCACAATAATTCAGTCAGGTATCCAAAGTTCATACCTGCAAAGATTCATCAAAATATATCAGCCATTTCACTGTTTTGCAAGCTCAAACATTACACAGCTTGCCAGTAAAATCTTATACTAATAGAGCTAGTGGTGTTTATATATTTATTTATGTGTATAATAAACTGCCAGTTGAAAATTGGCAGATATGATATTCAGGTAGGCAAAAGTAACCATGGCTATGTCCCATTCGTCCACACCCCATTGTTCAAGTGTAGTAACTGAAACAAGCCCAAAAAAGGCTCTTCCACATCCACCATTTTATTTCCATCAAAGGAAATGCATAGCCTTCACACGCTACTACCACATCAAAGAGACGGCAGTCATTTTAACATGGCCGCCATATTGACCAAATTAAAACCTATCAGCAATTTTTAAGAAAAAATTTATGAACTCTGAAGTAGTGTTCCATGAAATCCTATTGCTGCAAAGGACTGCTGCTTCTGGACAGCTGCAGAAGGTACAGAATTCTGTGCTCCCACTAACCATCTTCCCTCCTTCCCCCAACCTCCACTCACCATTATTCCTGTGAAACTAAATTAATTTCCTGCACAACCAAAATAATGACTATCAAGTACTTCACAAGAGGATCAATGTTGAAAGAAAGAAAAATTAGTGTGAGAGCTTATTGCCAACAGAGCCACAGACATAGTATTAAAATGAAAAAAAAAAAAAATCCATCTGGATTACAAACCAATCTCATTGGAACTGGCACATTCCAACTACAAATTTTAAAGATGGTGCATACGCACCATAGTTGAGGAGATATGTTTGTCAAGCATACATAAAGCTGATTGGCTTATCCAAAAAAAAAGAGAAAAAGGTCAACCAAGAATACCTCAAGAATAAACCTACATGCCCAAGAAGAACTATTAAAACAATAAATTTTTGGAAAGTGTGTCTCAGAGTAAACAAAACGTTACTGTACTGTAGATTAAAAAATAACAGATGCCTAAACTCACAGCAGCTTAAATGGTTGCTTCTGCACAGACCTGCAAGACATGCCCACCTACTACACATGTCCTCCTATAACACATATTCTCATGAAAGGCATGGCACCACTAACACATGTCTTCAAGTAATACTTGCTTTCTTGAATATCTGTCACCCTATAAAACCTGTCCTCGTGTTGGACATGCCTTCTAGTAAGACATATCCTATTTTACCTCAATGTTTGAACACTACATGACCACTCATATTACATGTACTCCTACAAGACAAGTCCACCTGTAAGACATGCCCTCATGTCTTCCTATAGGACATACCCTCAAGTTAAACTTGTCCTCATAAAAGATGTTCCCCTGTATAACAAATCATCCTGTAAGATATGCCCTCCTGTAAAACATGTACCCCAGTAAGACATCTCGAACAGCAAAACATGGCCTCCTATAATACATACCCTCAAGTAAACATGACCTCCAGTAAGACATGTCTTTCAGTAAAACACAACATATTGCAAGATATGCCATCCTGAAGACATGCACTCCACCAATACATGACATCCCATAAGATATTTCCTACAACAAAGCATGATCTCCCTCAAGACATATGCTATCATAACACATGTCATCCTGAAAGACATGTAATCCAATCGTGTCCTTCCATAAGACATGTTCTTTCTTAAGACAATTTTGTGACCACAGCCCACCAAAGGTGGGCCTAGCAAGCAATTCAGCCGAAGGCCGAAATTGCATGCTAGTAATATAAACCACTTATATACGTCTTGCAACATGAACAGTGTGTGTGTGTGTGTGTGTGTGTGTGTGTGTGTGTGTGTGTGTGTGTGTGTGTGTGTGTGTGTGTGTGTGTGTGTGTGTGTGTGTGCATGTGTGTGTGCATGTGTGTGTGCGTGTGTGTGCGCGCGCGTGTGTGCATGCGTGTGTGAGTGAGTGAGTGAGTGTGTGGGTGGGTGCATAACTACACACAACAGTTCTGCACTAGTCATGAGATTTATAGACCAATTCAAATTGGATTAGAGAAGGGGAATAGAGAAGAAACTCCTTAGATTGAGATTTATTCTTTTAGCATGTGCTTGTGTACACTGCAACACACACAAAATCACAATTGCAAGTATTCTTTCAGTCAGATCAGCAAATGCATCAAAACTGACCCAAATATCCTACAAGTCCTTTAACTATGATGACCAGATCAATGTAGAACAGACTTCACACTAAACCAGGGCAGCTTTGCATTGACAATTGCCAAACACCAGAGAACAGTGGGGCATACTACCTGTGTAAGCATTCAGGAAAAGAATATTTCTCGGAAGAAAATCTCATCAAATTTTACAGAACTAGACGAAGAAGGAAACAGTAGCATACCTGGCCAACTTCTCCACTATTTTCTTCTTGACGTAATCCATGTTAATTGCTAGAAAATTCCACACCTAGCTCCTCACCAATGGATTCTGCCATCACCAGTTCCTGATAAACTAGGTATGAAAAGTAGGGTAGCGTCATTATTAGCTGCACACGAAGTGCCAGAGTTAAGGCGACAGTTAAGATTCCCGGAGCCCACCGCAATGGCTATAGAGCATCATAGAAGCGTCCAGTGCAGAGTTGAAATTGTCTGGTAAAGGTTGTCTGTCGTTGAAGTGGGAGTTCTGCAACTACAATAAGATTCTTGGCGTAGGTTCCATGCTTGGCAACAAATTATTAGCTGAAAGTCATTGAAAAAAACACAGGGAAAGGGTATGAATAGGCTGGCATATGGTACATTGAGTAGAAACAGAATTTGATGTTCATAGTAATGTGTTTTTTTTTGTTTTCAAAAAATATGAACTAAATGAAGATCAAGCTGAGGGTTCAATTGGTCAGTGGGGCCATAGGACATCTACGTTGGGGCGAAGGTAGTCTTTGCCAAACCCTTTACGTACTGGAAACAGTGTGCTGGTAGATAAAGGGTCTGGCAAGTGAAAATCAGACGAAGGGTTCAGGGTGGTGTTTGAAACATTTCTAAGCAGGTGAAGTGGGTAAACGTTAAAACTTGTGGAGTATGAATGGGTCTAAAAGCAACACAACCATATTTCCTGCACCAGAATGAGTCCACATTGCACTCCCACACTCCCACCCAGCTAAGGAGAATGTCACAAGCAGCTCAAGCCTAGGGACCCTAAATGACTTCATCCTGTCTGGCATCAGTAATGCTGCACAGACAAAGTGGGTGTTCTCATGGTGGAGGTTGCCATCATTGTGACTGCTGCACATTAGGGTGACCACAACATAGAAAAGATTTCTGCAGAAATTGCTTGATTGTTTTTGATGCTATATCGGAAGACCCTCTACAAACAAAAGAAAAAGAAACTGAGGTGCTCTGAAAAAGGAAGACTGCTCAATGAAGAAGGAAATGATGTTCCCATTTCCTTCCCAGTCCTCCTGTGCTGGTAACCAACTAGAACCACCCTCTGGATGCTTCATAGAGAGGATGGTCTGTACATTTAATCATATCATTTTCCAGGCACAGGTGTAATTCTCAATATAGGTGTGGAGTCTGCATAGGGATACAGATTAGGGGATATGGGCACGAAGGTGGCTGGGGCAAGAAGGAAACTGAGTAGTAGTAGTAGCTGTAGTAGTAATAGCTGTAGTAGTAGTAGCTGTAGTAGTAATAGCTGTAGTAGTAGTAGCTGTAGTAGTAGTAGCAGTACATCAGGGCATGCCTGAGCTGCATAGACAAGAGTCACCTCAGCAGAGACACAGGTTGAGATTTTTTAAAGTAGGTCTTCAACCACGTCTGATTTCTGTTTCTGAAACATGACTTTCAACCAGCATTTTACTGAATCAAGTCCTTTCCAGAATTCATGGTGGGAAGATCATTCTCTTGGCATACTTATGTAACTTCATTTTATGATATCATTATAGTCAGTAGTAGTAGTAATAGTAGTAGTAGCAGTAGCATGTTCTGAGCACATATTCTAAATTAGAACACAAAACGAATTGATGTTCCATATGGAATACAATTCAAAGATGTAATTGGAATATAAAAATTATCAAATATTTTGTGTATATGATTTTCATTGGTAAAAGGTCATTTGATTTATGATGATCAAGGGTACAGTCTTAGTTATTTTCTTTTATAACAAGTCAATCATATCCATTTGTTTTGTTGTTTTTTTCTCCATTGTCACCATGAAATGAGGATTTCATTCACCCATCTCAAGCAGCAAGTATTTTTCTGTCCTGTCCCATTAAGGTGTTTTGGGATTACAACAATGATACCATTTTTACTTGGTGAAGATTCTATTATGATACACTGAGGTTTTTTAAAAATGCCCCCCCCCCCCCAAGCTGCTAGAAACTACCAGAATTTATTGTGTCAGAGGGCATAGCTAAATATTACAAATTTTCAAGTGGGTGCACCTATACACCAAACCACCTGGAGAAAAAATTTTTCTTTCTTGTCCTCAACCTAAAGGAACAGATCTAGTATCAACCCTTTAAAATACTCAAGTAACTCCATAATAACTCTTATGGCACACAGATTCATTTCAAAAGAAGCAGTTATTATGTATTATACCAAAAAGCCTATGTCGCTGTTTTCCCTTCTTTTTTTTTTCTTAAACCTCATGATTAATAACTGGTTTAGTTGCCTTTTAGACCTCCAAAATATTTTTCCTTCCTCTATGCCAGTTAGACCAAGAAGACATTCTCTAGGTGGCAAATATGAGTGGGAGTACATGAGTGGTCCACCTCACACCAACAAAGACGGTGTGGTATGTCCTCCAGAGGGTGAGCTTTGAGGCATCTATACTTTTATTTTCAATCATTAGCATCAACAGAACACTAAACATAAACAGAGCAAAGTTTACCCTTTGACCATGAACACTAATTTGTCCTTCATATTCAATAACAAAAATAACTGAGAAAATTGAGAAGGGGAGGGGGGAAGTTTTAATTTATTTAAAGTGATTGGATTGGCAGTACTTTTTTTTTTATATATATTTTTTGTAAGTCTCCCCATCTGATCTTTTACCAATATATATCAGATACACCAATTATTGAACTGCATAAAATCAGTAAATGATTGGGCTTATTCGTTTAGGTGGTAAGGTACAGTTACATTGAAGGGAGTTATATTAAAATCAATGTGGGTGGGTAAGCAGCAAAGGGGGAAAAAAAAAACAGCAAACAAGCAACAACAAAAAAGAAACCCCCCCCCCCCCCAAAAAAAAAGAAAATGCAACTATGAAAACAATAAAATTAGCAAAACAAACTCAAAAGGTATAACCTTCGATTATACAGGAGACCCTTTACCAAGTCACAAGAACATGCACACTGTTGCCTGTCTTGAGTATCACACATTACCAGCTGAGACATTGTAATGCAATGGATTCCTTCCACATTTTCCTTTGTTTATTCACTTGGAATTATTAGAGCATTTGAACACAATTTGACTCTGACAGGAAAATGGGTTGGGTCAAACTTGGCCACACCTCTCCTTCATGTATGTTATATCTCAGGCATCACCAGGGATATGTCTGCTAGTACTATATAATAGCCTAGGGAGTGTAGTGAACATTTTTTCTGGTATAGATAATCTATTGAAATATCAGCCGTACAGGCAAGTTGGCCTTTGGCCTCCTAGTAACAAACTTGTCCAGTTTACTTTATGCAATTTAAGGTGAAGTTTTGATAGGGATTTCCCCGTTTCAATACTTTAGCCTGGTCATGTGACTCCTAATTCTTCTCAGAGCAGACTACAATGCCAGCTGCCCAACAAAACCACCTCCACTGTGTTTTGACTGAATTTTAACTGAAATGGTGTTAGGCACATCTTCTATATCAACCAAGCTGGACTCCATATGGCACACTATTTAGGCATTTTGAAAACGCTACCTTCACTGTACAAGGTCTGATAGGGTTTTTTTTTTCTCCCCCAAAAGTTGTCTAAGAACTGGTCAAGTCAGATTAAAATTTGGTTCATGGTCTCCATCGTTGGTATCATGACAAAACTTCTTGGCATTCATAAATGGTTGAAAAACTCTCCTGTGGACCCTGAAAGTTTCATAAAAATACTCTAGTTGTTTGGACTGAATTTATGTTGAAACTATTGTGTGTCGTGTGTGCCAACCCTAGAAGAACTTCGCTGTGTTTAGACAGAATTCAAACTGAAGCTTTGTGTGTGTCAACCCTATACTAGAAAAATTCTTTATAGCATGATATTTTGTCTTATATTTTGTTGTCCAACAAAATCTTTCCCTGCTGTGCAGGCAAATTCTTTTTTATTATTATTATTTTTTTATTTTTTTATTTTTTTATTTATTTTTTTATTTTAAGTTTTTTTTAGTGTCAAATCAGACTAAAATTAGCATTTGATCTCCACTGTTACTGCCATGACTAAATATGTAAATATTTTGACAGACATAAAAGGCAGTAGAGTCCATTTTGGGAAGGAGGTGGGAGGGAGGTGGGAGGGAGGTGGGAGGGAGGTGGAAAACCTTCAGTTGATTCAAATGTCTTTCTCAGAAAGTTTCATTTAAAAATTTTTTTTAAAGAAATAACAAACAAGAAGTTCATCTATTTAGGAGATGGCGAACACATGCAGGCACACAACAGGCATACTTAGAGAAAAGTCATCTTAACTTAGATTTCTACTGCTGCTACTACTACTATTACTATCACTTGGCTATAAAATTACTATTATATTGCCATTCCATTGCACATTGATGCCACCTTTCATTGTGCCATGATTTCAAAACTTCTTCATTGTGTAGTAATTAGTCATGGCATTTACACTAAATGTTTGAACTTTTCTGTTGTTATCATGTTTGTGATCAATCCTTATTCTTATTCAGTCTTAATAGTGGCCATGCATCTAATTTTTTTAATTTTTTAAACCAGTGTTAGAAACTAGTGGTGGGTGGTCCAAGAGGCATCCTTCAAGACAAAGATCCATTTCAGTGTTCTGGGATCTTCCCAGTTATCTTTTTCTTTTATGGTGTTCTGAAATGTTTCCAAGGCCTTTCTTCGACGGTGCTGGGGCTGGGTAACCAGTATCCCCCTACCACTATAAAAATGTTAGTCAAACAGACTTCATCTCTGAAATAAAGTCTCAATCTTCGCTTGATCTTTGAAATAAAAAAATTACCACATAAAAAAAAAACAGATCAACAAAGAAACACGGGATGCAGGAGCGGAATGATAATATTTCAGGACCCCTCCCACCCAATTCGGTCATCTTCCGTTGCCCACCAATGCACTTTCCCACCGGGAGGCAGGAGATGGAAATACATCATCACCGTGGTGATGACGGTAAAAGGGGGCGTGATGGTTACGAATTGTCCAGTCAGTGTGGTAGTCTATATCTGCAGAGCTAGACTTCGTAGAGGTTGGATGTACTGGCAGACTCTGCAGCTGACTCTCGCAGTGCGCATCGTAGTGGTCAGTGTAAACCGTCGGAGCTTGATCCACGCTTCACTACCACAGCCCGCGTCACACTGGGAGGTTGAAAAAATTTGGAAGCCATTTCTCTTCGTGTCAGCTGAGCGTGTGTTTTCCTCCTGTTTGATTGGTTATGGCGACTGTTTCTTGCGATCCTCGTGAACTGAACTTCATGAGTCTGGTACCACAGTCTAGTGGGAGCTACAGATCTCCCCAGCCTCACTGCCTGCTCTATCCAGCAAATTATAGTGCTACAGTCTACCCTCCATCGTCATTGAGAGCTGCTGACAAAAGTGCTGCGAGCAAGTTGAGTAATAGCGCTTCTGTGAGTGTACTAACCTCCGCAGCTCCCATACTGCCTCATAGCACTGTAGCCATGGCTACAAGCAGCTCCATGGATACCAGCAACAGCAGTGGAGATTATAAAGTTCGCACTCATGAGCTCATTCCTTCTCCCCATTGCTACTATGAAGTGTTGGAGCTGTTGGGTAAGTCATGCAGCTAGCTTCTGCCTGTCTTGAATGTTTTTGAGTGTATATTAGGAATAAGTAGTGTATTCTTTTGATGTGGTTTCCCTAAATCATTGCTGAAGAGCTGTTTCACAATTTATGAGTAGTCAACAGTACTTTCCCTCTCTCTGGAGTAGAGAGCTCACTCAGCTCACTTCAGGAGCCCCTTGTTAAGATTCACAATAAAGTGTAACTGCATTCTGATTATTTTACCTATTTTGGTAGTGTTCAAAGTAAAGTCCTCCATGATCAGGAACCCTTTCATATTGCATTCATTTTACGATGTTCATTTTACAATGTTAGTGAATCAATATTTCTCAACCAGGTTTACTTAATTGCCAGGTTTATATATGTCCACAGAAGGTGAACATATGCTCTCTCACACTTCAAAATTTCATGCTTGTCTATCTCCCACGTGCACAGGTCGTGGTACATTTGGTCAAGTACTGAAATGTTGGAAAAAGGATACCAATGAAGTGGTCGCCATGAAGATCTTGAAGAATCTTCCCTCGTATAGGAAGCAGGGTCAGGTAGAAGTTGATGTTTTGATGACTCTGAGCAAGGTGGATTCACAGCAGTTTAATTTTGTGCGAGCGTATGAGAGCTTCACTCATCACAGCCACATCTGTATTGTGTTTGAGCTACTGCAGATCAACTTGTACGACTACCTCAAACAAAACTGCTTCCAGCCACTACCTCTGAAGCATATCAGACCCGTGGCTCAACAGGTGAAGAGAGAGGTGGAATGGGTGGTGGGATGGTTAGGTGGGAGAGAAGAGCAAGGGAGTGTGTCACCACAAAGAGAGGAGAAGATGAGGGAGGGAAGACGGGGTTGTGGGTAAAAGAAGGTGGTTCTGTTGATCTTGGAGACATTATTTTGTGGGGCAGAGATTTGAAAATGGGGAGAAGTTTGTTGTGATGGTGAGAATAGCTTGAACTCTCTATCGCCACTTTGATGTTCATCGATTGTGCAACGACTGTTTCTGTTCTAGGTGCTGACTTGTTTGAAGAAATTGAAAGAGCTAGGGTTGGTTCATGCTGACCTCAAGCCAGAAAACATCATGTTAGTGGATCCGGACAGGCAACCATTCAGAGTGAAGGTCATTGACTTTGGCTCCACTACTGCTTGTTCGACCACTCAATCCAGCACATACCTGCAGAGTCGATATTACAGGTAAATATGGCGTGGCAGTGCTGCCCCCAGACAGTCATTACTACACACAGATTGAACATGTATACACACACACGTCACACACAGCAACCATGCACACACACAGCAACCACACACACACGCACAGCAACCATACATGCACGCACATGCACACACACACACACACACACACACACACACACACACACACACACACACACACACACACAGCAACCACACATACACACACACGCACAGCAACCACACATACACACACACATAGCAACCACACACACACAGCAACCACACATACACACACACACACACATAGCAACCACACACACACAGCAACCACACACACACACACACACACATAGCAACCACACACACACACACACACACACACACACACACACACACACACACACACACACACACACACACACACACACACACACACACACAACATTAACAACCACGCACACACAGAAACTATGGCTTTTACAATTTGCAGTGTTTTAGTACTCAATGAAGCACTATTTGAACACTGACAATGGAGTCATTAGGCACAGGGTGCTGTACATTGCATGCAGCTAATTGCAAAGAACATTATTGTGGAGTGATCTGATAGAATGTGAATGGGTCAACTTGTCTGGGAGTCTCTTAGTCACAACAGCAGTGGGTGTACACTCACGACACCTACAACACTGAGAGATGTATAGGTATAGAGTGGTCTGTTGAAATAGCTATCCCACACCCAACAAGTCTGGCCTGCATGATATCAACAATATTATGAATTTCTCACTATTGTCTTGTCCTTTCACATTCCCTTCTCTTCCCTTCTCTTCCCTTCTCCTTCCTGGCTGTGTGTGTTTCTGTCTACTTCCACTTCCTCTGTCCATTCATCTCTCTCCTCCACCTTTGTTATCCTCCTTCCTCCCTCCCTCCCTCCCTCCCTCCCTCCCTCTTCACATCCAGAGCGCCTGAGGTTATTTTAGGGGTGCCATATGATGAGGCAATAGATATGTGGTCCCTGGGTTGTGTGCTGGCTGAGTTGTTCCTGGGCTGGCCTCTGTTTCCCGGGGCTACAGAATACGACCAGTTGTTGTACATCACCCAGATGCTCGGCCCTCCTCCTCTCTCCCTCACCACAAACCACGTCAAGATGAGTCGGTTCTTCAGGAAAGACGGGCGGAGGTGGGAACTCAAGGTGAGCCACAGGATGTCAACAGTTAGGCAGTTTGTCTTATTGCCATGTTGAATTATCCGGTGCTAAGAGGCATTTCCTGTCAATTTCCTGTTGTTGTTCTGGTATCCTTCAAAAACTCTCCCAGATGACATTGAGCTATTATAATCTACGAGATAGTGCAGTTGTTTGATTTATGTGTACAGGAGACTTAGCTCTTCATTATCATGAAGTCACGCATCATTTTGGAATTTATTTCCCTTGGGGAATCTGGCACACATTGGTGTAATATTTGTCCACATGGTAATGACCATGTCCTCTATGTATGTATGTACTATATGTATGTCTATATGTATCTGCAGTCTCAAGCACAGGTCAAAATGGAGATGGGAATCTGCCCGGAAGAGATGAGGAAGTATATCTTCACTTCTGTATCCGCCATAGCCCAACTCACCCAGGCAATGGACCCTCATCAGTCTGAGGAGACAGAAACAGAACTTCTGGACAAAGCCCACTTCATATCTTTGCTGGAAATGCTTTTGACCTTCGACCCTCATGCTCGGATGGACCCGGACTTGTGTTTGCAGCATTCGTTTATCACCATGTTGCATCTCAGCTCTCACACAGACACTCAAAGGTCAGTGATCTATTATTATGGGTAGAGCTATGTCAATACATTCTGTGGAGCTTCAGTACCTGAACTTAACTCTGAAGGTGTTAGTTGTGTCAAGAATTGCAGCCATGCTGAACCACCCACCCTAATAAACAGACCGATGTGTGTACATTCAATTAGGTTAGTTTCATGTAGTTCACTCATTGTGCATTGAAGAAGTTTATGTATGATAATTACCTAAGTAAACAACTTTATTATTCCCCACTTCTAGCTCTGTATGGGTTAAAGGGATAGTTGTTTTTTAGGTACTATTGTTCCTTTGATTAGCTAATAGCCTTAAGTTGTTAGCCTCAGCTTGCTGACTCAGAAACTGTGTTCTTATAGAGCTGCAGCATCTCAAAGCTGCACAGAGCAACGCTATACACATCAACACACCATTGACTTACAAGGCCACGTCAACTGCTTATAAATGTGCATGCAACATTTTATATTGCGGTAGCATGCTATGTGTCTGCCAAATTGTTTATAAGCCGAGACTGTGTGGGTGTGTGGCATTTTCTTGCCTGGAGGGCTTCTCGCCATGTAGTTGAGGTGTTTGGTTTATTCATGCTGTCCAAAGCAAACAATAAAAAGCAAACATGGATGAATGCTATATTTGTGTTGTGTGTGGCTATCTTTGTGCGCTGTTCAAATGAGTGGCATGTTGTAACATATCTTGCATGAATCAATCGCATGTCATACCTAAAGTGTATAACAATAGAAAATGAATTTGAAATTATGTTTCAAAATAATATTATTCCATTTTTTTTTTTTTTTTTTTTTTTTTTTTTTTTTTTTTTTTTGTGCACTTGGTGTGGTGGGATTTAAGTGGGTGATAATGTAAGTTGAGATGCCTTCGGCAACCTTGTTCCCTCCGAATAGTGGGAGTTCTGTTTGCATAGCTGGACCACCTGTTGGTTTAGTAGCCACAGGCATGCCTGAGGGGGGGGGGGGAAGAGTAGTCCACCTCCAGAGACACCAAATGGTCACAATTATCGTCCAAGTCCTCTCCTCTCTCTCTCTCTCCTCTCTCTCTCTCCTCTCTCTCTCTGTGGATATTCAAGAAAATATCTTCTAGTTGCAGTGCTTGCAAATACTATTTGAAATATGCATTACCACAAGCACAGACTAAATATGATCTGCTTCCTCTAATGGTGGATTCCCCTTTTTTCCAACATAACTTATGCCAAGTAATGCAGCACAGGCAAGGGCCAATAGCTGGGCAGGAGGAAAAGGAAAGTGTCATCATATGGTCAGCTTGGTAGAACTGGAGGCTAAACTTTCTGTAGGTGTAGTTTTTGAACAAGTGAAGAAACAAGTATTAGTAGGCAACAAACACTGTTCTGACAAGGCACTGCTTCTAATTAGAAGATATAGAGTTTGCAGAAAATACCCAAAAGTTGTAGTTGTTCTGTAACTTCAGACCATAGGACGATAGGTTTGGTAGCTGTTTGAACCCTAGCTTTGTAGGACAAAACAACATTTCATCATTTATTATTGAAGGACTTCATAAAGGTTAATTTGTACTCATTCACTTTTAATTAGTAATAATTGTAGTTCTGGGGTGATAGGGTTCTTATAAACTACCGAAATGCCATAAACTCGTGTTTATAACAGGATAAGCACAGTTGTGCCCCCCCCCCCCCCCCCCCCCCCCCCGTTCTCACCATATATTAAGTAATAATTTAGCTAGCCAATGTGAATTGGCTCATATTCCAGTGTTATATTGACTGCCAGTTTTTATGCTGTGAAATACTCTCCCCTGCCAATTATAAAATCTTTCTCAAACAAAACTGATTAGTGCCTTTGATTTAGTAAGTGTAACCCGGAAACACCTCTTGTGGGTAATGTTATAGAGTTCTGAGTGTCGTGTGGTCATTAGCATCATCTGCATGTCTCTGTGTGATCATGTGACTCGTGTGTGTGTCCCTTCCAGTGTGAGAGAATGGATTCAGTGTATGCAAGTGTGCTGTCAATCTCGGACCAGCTACTCTTCCCCGACAATGTCCCAACCTCGCCTGACCACTCCCACCCAACATACCTCCCTCCCTGTGCCCATGTCCAACTACGCACTGGACACCACTGGAACTGGCTACATCCCCACTGCACATCACCACCCACACCTTCTTCACGTCACCCCTCACGGCTACACATCTATGATGGCCACACCCACTTCCTCCACCATCTTGGTGGCCCCACCCACAAGCTCCTCCTTGCTGGTGGACACCGGCTATGTATCTGCTGAGTCCAGCCCCACCCTTCACACCGTATGGGTAAGTGCATAATCCTGTAATGTAAAAAATGCACCAGAAGTGGAATTCATAATAAAATACATCAGTGTATCAGTTGTCATGGTAAATGCTTTCCCAAATACAGGACTTCCCCAAGGTGCCTGCAGCCCAGCAAGCTCTCCCGCCTTCTGCCTCCTCTGTGTTGCTGCCTTCCCAGCCATCTGTCCTCTTGCCTCTGCCCAATCCTGCTACCTACTGGTTGATGCTACACCAGCATCATGCCAACAACTGCTCCACCACACACAGCAGACTCTAAGCCATGTGCGCACTACACAGCTGAAAGACAAACTCAATTCAATACCAGTCAACTATCTGCCTGCCTCTCTCTATACCTCTCGACCTTGCATTGATTCAGAATGTTGTTACCACTTCCTCTTCCTTCACTTATCATTCATTGTCTGTTCATTCCACTCATGTGTTGTTGTTGGTTCCTGCTTGGTTTACTTACAACAGGACAATACTGTGAGAAAAGTATAAAACTAATGAAATGGAAGCACTTCAAAAGATTGGCAAATGCATGTAATGTCTTGCATGTGTGATAGATATAGTCACATAGTCTCCTAGGTATTGTATTTTGGCTGCTATTTCGGATTTCTGAACACCTCCTTTTTTCTCTTGGCAGCTCTTTTATTGCAGCTGCTCAAGTCTTTTCTTTTCTTGCCCCTGCACGAAGGAGAACACAAACACAGAGAGAGAGAAAGAGTGAACTCTGTGGACTATAGCCGTGGACCAGAATGTGGTGCAATTATTCCTCTTAGCTAACAGTATACACTATTAGATTGATGTATGGTTACATTTCACCTTTTCACACTAACAATGCCAGGACCCTCCTTACTAGCACCACAGCTGCTGCCTGCAAGCACATCTGACCAACCTTCCTCCACACCTGCCAGAGCATACCTGCATATGTACAGAGACAAGGGCCACTATCACTAAGAGCACAACAGGAATGCTTGTTGCCTGCAAAAGGTGCTTGCTCAGTACATCAGTATAGATTGCATCTAAGTGAGACAACCTGGCAATATGTTCTAATTACACTTGGTCCATTAGAGGTGCACAATAGAAACACCAAACAACATCACTCAAACCACACACATTAGCATCACCTGCTGTAGCCTTCAATGAGCATGAGGTGCTTGCAACAATGAGTGATGTGTACAGAAGGTGGCTAGCAGCAGTAAGGGCATGTATATACCCATTACACACTCACCTGGTCACACCCTAAGCAGACCAGTGCCTGTACAGGGCCAGGTGTGACCCTGTATTGGTTGCTACTGATATAGCTGTTGCTGAATGAGTGAGTGAGTGAATGGGTGTGTGGTTTCATCTGGCTTCCAGCTGCAGATGGCTTGCTTTTCAATGATAAGGAAGCATGCATGTTGACTGAACCTGTTAGGTAGTGAATAACTGCAGCTGCTCACCACAAATACACACATCTCCATGGCTATTAGAGAGTGTTCTGCATGGGTGACAATCTCATGGAACCTTGTCTGTGAGAAAGTTCACTGATGTTACCTTGTGGGCTTAATGCTTGCCATACTTTTAGTTAAATATGGATCATAAACTTGTGTGTAACTGTGTCACTCTTTAGGCCATAGACAGGTTAGAATATGATACATCCATTACAGGATGGAGTGTATAACTTATGAAAACCTTTGCCCTTGGCTAGAAACATTCCATGAACCAATGCAAACATAGTTGGATTGGTTTTAAATTGTCCACCTTAACTCCCCCAATCCTTCAAAGTTGGTTTCTATACAGTATAAGGACCGTATTAGCTCTTTAATGTGGATTGCCAGAACAGGTTCAGAAGCAAGATTTAGATCTCTTATACCATTATGTAAGTGTTGTGTGGGGCAGACAGACCTGCTTTCTCACAATTACCTGTTAATCACCACTA
The DNA here is from genome assembly GCA_963969325.1 of Lycopodina hypogea. Lineage (NCBI taxonomy): Eukaryota > Metazoa > Porifera > Demospongiae > Poecilosclerida > Cladorhizidae > Lycopodina > Lycopodina hypogea. Next base: position 10,877,758 of record OZ017786.1, read on the forward strand.
ACAACCCAGCAACCACCAGCTACTGCTCATGCTGCACCATAAATAACTTGCGAAGTTGCTTGTATCAAGAACATCCACTAGCTGGCCTGCAATGTAAACCACACCCACCAAGAAAAGGGAGGAGGAAATCTGAACCAGAGATCCCAATCTTCTATAAATGGATTACCCTAAACTTTGTGCCAGACAGGAATGTTACTTTAGTTTGGTGCCATTAACTCTAGTTAACCAGTTGACCATAAAGACAGCGTTTGTGATTGGACATGCACCAAACCATGGAAAAGTGGTGCAATGCTTCAAGCTGCTCCACAATGGCTGCCTGTCCATGTAGAGCCAAGATGAATGGCCAACCCATCCACATCTGGTCAAACAGTCAGCCATGAGAGAAGACAAGTGTCTGTAGAAGGAATCCAGCAGTGGCGCCTGTGGAAGGAATCCTGCAGTGTTGCCTGTGGAAGGAATCATACAGTGGTGGCTATTTTTGTTGATGAACATGGCAGAGGAGAGGCTGGCAGGAAGTGTGGAGTTATTTGAGGTCAAAGGGGCAGAGTTGTTTGAGGTTAAAGGGGGTCCTATGTGATGAATAATTGGTGTTTCAAATGTAGGGAAGAATACACTAACATATCCTAGAATACATGACAGGCAGTCTTAGAAGTCTATGAAAAACACAAATAAGCAGTCCTTAGAACTGAGGAAAACTAAGGCTTTGAAGAGTTGAATCCTAAGAAACATGATTCCATTGTTGGTCCATTCAAACGATATACCATTTCCTTTTTCAATCACTGTTACAATCACAACGTGCCAATGCTTAGACACCTGGGAAGTCTTGTGGCATTTCAACGCTGTCATCACATCCTGTTAGAGCTATATAGCTAATACCCCCCCCCCCCCGGGTAATGAAGCTTGGCTAGGTGGGAGTTAAGGGGAGGGGGGGGGGGGGGGAGAGGAGTAGATACAATATTCCCCACCACACATGTTGCAACAGACAATGTATACAGTGATGGAATCCAGACATGAGAGGAAACTCTCCCTCAAATAGTGAAGTGGTTAAAACTCTGTACCAACTACCAATCAATAGTCTTGAATTCTGGCGATTCCTTAAAAAAAATAAATTATAATGCCGCTAATTGACCACGAGTACAAAATATACGTTGACTGGTTAAGTTAATCACATGCTTGACCATATAGCAGGCCCTTCAGATCTCATGCCATGCCAGTGGATCCTTTTTTCCCTCTCTCTCTCTCTCTCTACCCTTACTCGGAGTTGGAAACATCACTTTGTGTTTAGAAATCATGACTCCTACTCCAGTTGGCATGCTTGTCTGAGTAAACACACCAATTGACAGATGAGAACCAGACGGCAGCCTGGCTGGGAAGGAGGGGGGAGGAAGGGAAGCCACAGTGTGGCTGCAACACTTGGCTGCACTGCTTCTGTGAAACTATTTGCCTGATTGTATTAGACAGCTGTTTGGGCAGAGCGTTTCTCCTCACACACTCACACACACCCTTCCTTTCCTTCTTCCCCTCCATGGGACAACACACTAGATCCCCGAGAATTAATCAGTAACTACAAACCAAGAAACAGCCTTACGTTTACTGTTCTTCCTGTGTTAGCTCAATGACGAGAGTTAGCACCTGCATCATTGTCATCACTCAAGTTATGATCAGATTCAGATTTGCAATTGTCCATCCAATGTTTGAGTTGTTTTCTCAATATTGGCATGTTTGAGAAAACACACTGTGTTCTGGGGTTGGGCTTAGTCTAACCAGGCAGCCAACCAGACAGGTACCTTTGCCTTATAGTTAGTTGTTGTTACCAGTGGTTACTGCAACCTAACATATGCAAAGGAGTTACCTTCACACACACACACACACACACACACACACACACACACACACACACACACACACACACACACACACACACACACACACACACACACACACACACACACACACACACACACACACACACACACACCAGGAGGATGATAGCTGGCTATGGGATGTGTAGCAAAGCCAGCTCAGCAACATTAGACCACATTAGATTAGCACATGCATTTTCCTAATTATTTCACATGTCGATGGCAACTATACTCACTTGCAGAGTTTCATGAATACATGCACTACAACACGGACAACATTCTGCATATGTGCACACGAGCAGTCCTGTCTAGGTAGGTTGGTAGGTATGTGGATGATAGGGCTACTACTGATTCATTTAATTTGATTATGTGAGAACAACCAGCCATTTCCTGAGTGAGAAAATTTAAGAATTCATTGGAGAACATAATTCACTCCTCAATGTTACATACTGAGAGAGTGCCGGGCTAGTGAGCATCTCCTGTCTCTCCCTGGCCTGCTGCTTCTCAAACTCTCTGGCCTCTGCAGACTACACACAAACACACACAATAATAGGAACGTGTACATGTAATAAATCAAAGAAAATCCATAACAGCTCAGCACATTAATGCACATCCCAATCATCAATGCCCTTCCCCCCCCCCCCCCCCAACTGTTCATTTCTAACTGTTGCTTTATTAAGGTATAGGTCTAGAGTTTCCACTTTGTTCATGAACAAAAGAAATGATGTTAACCTGCATCAATCCGGTGTGATGTAGGTCTAATGTGCGTCCCCATAGAGCTATTGCCATCCTGCCTCAATTCAGTGTGATGCTGGCCCAGTGTGTGTCCCCACAGAGCTATATCTTAAACTATCAACATTCTCATGACAGCTCTTGCCAACCTGTAGGATAATCTACACACCAACTCTCTGCTGCCCTCTAACTTCATGCAACATTGGGTTGGTAAAATTCCTCAATGCTTGCTGCTTGAGTTCCAACATCACATAAACCAAACTAGACAGCCCAAGAGCAGGACTAATCTCTACATTTCTATATGTGTTTGGTACAGTGTTGCGGGCTGCTACTCTGCTGGCATCCAGGCAGGCAATCACACATGTCTCCAATGGCAACAGATCTTTTAGTATCGTTCAGATATCAGACATAATCCATTCACAACTTTTGAATCAAGCCAATTCCAAAATGTACTTTTGATTTAAGTCTTTGTTGACCTTATGCCAGCCTAATTCAACTGTACCCTGAGGGCTAGGTACATGAACACCCTTGCCTTAGAAGTGCACTGCACACACATTCTCACCAGTTCCTGATCAATGGATTCTTTGATGGGTTGGAGGTTAAAGGTCGTGTGGCTTGTGGAGGGAACATGTGTTGCTAGGTGACCTTCCTCCTCCTCCAGAGATGTGAACATCTTGTGGAACTTGTGGATGACACGGTTGAACAAACCTAAGAGCTGAGAAGCGTTCAAGTCCAGTTCAACCTGAATGATAGGCAAAGAAAACATCACATGGCAGGAGCAGCAATGACATGACCTCTGACCTCTAAGATGTCGATGGTTTTGTGCTGCAGGCCCAGGCCTAGCAATATGGTGGCTTGCACTGCTGTCAGCTTGAAGTTCACCTTGTGTGTATAGTACAGTCTTGAAACTGGATAGAATATATAATTAAAATGGATTAAAACACCCTACACAGTTAATATTATACGATATCTCAGTATATATATTCAAACACACTAAATCTCACTCCCATCAACAGAAAAAGGGGGGGGGAAAAAAAAAAAAAAAAAAAAAAAAAATATATATATATATATATATATATATTGAACAAAGAAAAAGGGGAAAAAGAAGGGAAACACACGCACACTCCAAAGCTTAGAAATCTAACCGAGCGTGTATGAACACACTTGCTTATATAAATAACAATTACTCTGTTTGCTTGTGTGACTATATGAGGAAGTATTTCACACTGTACACAACATACCAGCTGGAAGGAGGTCTGTAATGAGATGGTAGTCCGCCATATTCCTGGTATACAGTTCCAACCTCTTCAAGTCAAACTTGGACATCAACGCCGACACCACACTGAGGGTCACAGGCGGCTGACCGAACCCTGTGGAAGAGAAAGGTTATGTTGACAGAGAAACACTGGAGCCAGGAACACAAGACCACAACAACTGCCGGACAATGAGGAATGCATTGAGCAACACAAATTGGCTTCGGAGGTGATAAAGATAAACAGGCAGATGTGTGTATGTGCAGGCGCGCAGATGTGGTCTCCACAGCAGTCAAAACAACAAAGTAAACTTTCATTTCGCTCTTTGTTACCATGGAAACAAGGATATACTGTGTTGGACATGGTAGTGTGGTCGAATAGTGAAAGAGGAATAGCTCGAAGGGAATTGCAATACTCTACTTATCATAACAAATCTTCAACATGTTATGTTTCCCTAATGAATATGTACATTGCTGGATGGGAACTGGGTTAGATGCCTCAGGCAGTTGGTTCTTAAGTGCCTATTAGCAGGTGTAGGTGTGTAGATGTGCATGCACGCCTGCTACATTCAATAGGAGCATGTAACCCAATGAGGTCTGCAGCTAATGGCAGTCAGGAGGAGTGCCAGGAAGTGGCCAGGTAAAGCCATTAGAGAGACACTGGTGATGGTGATTGCTAAGTGTCAGAAGACTAGTACAGTGAGACTGGAATTTATGGAGTATGGTTGGTGCAGTGATATTTTTCAAGTATCACAGAGCAGATACAAGGAGCTAGGACACAGTCATAGTTCATAATGAAGTTGACAGTCCTTATATAGACTCAGTGTTTACTAACTAACTACAAATCATTGTTTGCTAATTCACGATCCAGCTGAGGATTCCGATAGACCACAAATGCCACAACCAGCCCAAGGAGTGAGTGGAGGTGATTAATCAAACATTTGTTGAGACTGGCAAAATTTAAACATGAATAAGAAAAACGGACAGCATTTAAGTTATTAATGATATCATTTGTGACCTGCACAAAACTAAGTGTGGATGGATGTGTGTTCACTGACTAGTGGCAGAAGGAATGCTGGGAGCTTCAACATCTATGCTCATTTACATTCAACATTTCAAGTGGCAGCAACTCATGAGAATCTGATCAACCATCTCTTCTAGATGTGTTGCTGTACCTCACTTCACGCCATAGAGGCACACATACGCATTTGTTGAACTCATTGCTGAGGCATTCGGAGTGTACTGACATACACACACTCCCCAGGAGACAATCCTTAAGAGAGGAGGATGTTTGTGCTTGCAGGCTTCAGGTACAGCCTCCCACATTCAAGGGACTACCAGCTAATAATAATAAAAATTTTTAAAAATGCATATGAGAATTTCTTCTCTATTTGTTGACTTTTGCCTGACTATGTGTAAGTTTTCCAGGGCTCACCACGAGGAGGTAGCTGGTGTGTGTGTGTGTGTGTGTGTGTGTGTGTGTGTGTGTGTGTGTGTGTGTGTGTGTGCGCGCGCGTGTGTTTGCATGAATTGTGATTTGATTGTCTGCAGCTGCATGTCTTCCATCCATTAGAGCAGCTGGTAGTGGTGGTTGAGTAGTTATGCTCTTGAACTAACAATCCCTGGGTTGTGAGTTCAAACCCAGCACTGACAGGAAAACTTTCCTGTCCTTCAACATCTTTCCACACCAACCCACCCAGCTCATGTGAGAGAGACATACAAGGGTAAACTGATGCTGTCACTTGAATGATAATTAACTTCCATCGAGCAGGTTTCCCTTGACCAGTGCTTCAGTAATACCCAAGCTTCCCTCCACCTAAGGCCTCCCTACAGACAAAAAGGATTTTCTCATCTGTTCAGGATTCCATCCACCTGTCTAGGCTCCAACCTCATCCTCCCACCATTTTTTAAATTCTAGAACTAGAATGTCAATTTCTGTTTTATGCATCACTTCAGGTTATTGTTGTTGACATTTCACTGGAATTGGTGGAATTGGGAAATGTTGACTGTTCTGGTCACTAAGTAATGCTGATCACTGTTGTTGCTTCTTGTTGTAGTACCGGTCAACTAATGTTCCTATCTCAGTGAGTTAATGCATTCTTACATGACAACTTAGATGATAGGACCAGGTCCTACACAACAAGCCATCAATCGTCTACACTGCCAATCACAATACAATAATAACATGCACACACTACCACAGTCCATCAGGTCGGCATGATAGATACCCCACCACCACTGCTGAACCATTTCAAAGACGAAGAGATCATAGAAGGAGAGCCACCTTCTCACTATCTACTTTCAGTGTTCATTTCCATTCAAGTGTATTTGCCATGAAATATTAAATCACTGGCTCTATGAGTTTTATTCTTGAAGTATTCTAACAGCATAGACCCTTTGAGTGAGCTGGAGTCAAAACTACCTGTAATGAGAGCAACATCTTCCCCGAGCAGGAATGGAAGGCATAAACAACTTTGCACATATTAGAAGGGAAAATAAAATTTGCCATGAAGATGTTCACATTTCCTTTAGCTCCTACAAAAGACAGTGATGCACAAACATGCCAAAACTTGCGCTAATATTTAAAAATTAATCAATTTTATGGACAGAGTCAACAACAATACACAACTCACAAAATATACTAGAAACTGATTGTTCCCCCTCCCCCATTTCCTCGTTAACATCAAAGTTTCATAACAATAAAAACAAAATACCAAACATACACAAGTGCAGAGTGAATGTAGCCCTTAGATCACTTAATATATTTAGTGAACTATAACCATGAACGCTTTGGAAGAACTTCAAGACAGAGAAGGAACATCATGGCCCCGGGGTAGGCAGTCATCCCCCATCCCCATCCCCAGGGTACCCACGAAATTGAAGAGGCAGTCAAAGTTGAGTGTGCTAATGAATAAGTCAGAGTACCCATCATATCTCTGCTTGCAGTAGTTTGCAGGTCAGAAGAGGGAACACATGTTTTTGTTTTTGTGTACGCAAGTTCAAACAACAAAGAGTGTGCAGACGCATACACACAAACATTAGTGTGATGTCATTGGGATGGGCACTCTTTAACTTAGGGAAAATATGTGAAATAGATCAAAAAGGGGACGGAGAAGTGTTTGTTCTGACAAAAGCATTGTAGGTCCAGCCCACTTGAAATGATACCACACAGACGACTAAAAATAAGGCTCATTGTAAGGAAACAGAGAGAATAGAGCTCTTTTCTCTAGAATGTCATATATTTTACATGAGCAGATATTATTTAATGAATAAATTAGCTGCAATCACTACCATATTTCTCAAGACTCCCCAGAATCTCCTATCAGTTGTCACATGACACTCTCATGAGCTGTGCCACACATACTGAGCTCCCTCCCTCGCCTGCCACCAGCCTAGAGGCTCAGGATGGAGGACTTGGAATAGAGTGACCAGGAGATGACACCAGACAGAGAGGCACACATGCAAGTGGCAGTGGGCGTGTGTCCAGTCCATTCAAAGTGTTGCTGAGCATGGTCTTATTTCTGTATGCTGCAGCATGAGAGTTCCCACCTTCAGAGTTATGCTCACTGGCAAATTCCTTATTTGTCTGTGGGTTGGTGTGTTTACACATGCTTCCATGAGTACGGACAAGGTCGTTACTTTCATGTTGTAATTCACATCTTGGAATGTTTGATGGTGTCATTTGATCCGAACTGAATTGCCTTCAGACTGTCTTTCTAAAAGAAAACGCCCACTATGCAGAACCTACAACAATGCATTAATGCATGGGTCTCACAGAAAAAGGATTGTTGGATACACTTTCCTTGTGTTGCCTACAATATCTGTTGAATAGCATCCTAATCCATCAATGTGGTTATGTTCCCTTCCCTGGTGAAGTGTGTTTACGAGCAATAACTATTACCATATTTGTTCAATGGCTCACCCACAGTACCAAGACCACCACATCCTTTATTGGTTGTTTCTTGCAAGTTCACCAGCACCCAGGAACATCATCACTCCATATTATGCACTTTTCAATTTTACTATGCTCGTTATGGCACACTCACAGGTCCTATTCCTGAGTGAATAAACATTGCCCTTGTTAGGGGGGGAAAAAATAAACTGGACAGAATAACTTTGCAGTAGCAGTTATATTACAGTGGGAAATTTTCACTATTGTAACGTTCATCTAAAAATTAAATATTTCATGTATCTGAAGAAAGGTCCCCCTTAGTTATTTTCAATGGCCTAGAGATGGACATTGAGCATGCTCAGTATTTCCTTCCATTCTCTTCCCCAGCATGTAGCCCCCACCGTGCATGAGTGATACCTACTCTACAGTTGTCCTATCAAAACTGTCAGACGCAATTAGCTCTCTCTAGCTGTACTGCTTGTAATACATATGTTCTACATGAGACCCAACGAGAGGGCACAGCAACCTGTTGACCTGTTCTAACATCTCACAAGGAAGAAACCTCGCACAGGACGGAAAGAAGCTCAAAGAAAAAGCTATATAATTGTTGGGAGTTATTTATACTGGTTGTGGTACAGAACATTTTTAATGTTCAGTGGTGGTGTCCATGGTAATAAGGTGGTGTTCATGGTGATAAATGGCATCCACGGTAACAAGGTGGTGTCCAGGTAACAAGGTGATGTCCATGGTAATAAGGTGGTATCCATGGTAATAATGTGGTGTACATGTTCCCCCTCTCTACCCTCCCTAAGGTTCAGGATTATTAGTGTTTAAATTTGAAGTTGAAACTGACCTTGAGGTCCTCATTAAATCTCAAAAGGCGGAGAGGGGGGGGAGTTAAAAGAAAAGTCCAAAGGGAGGGGGAGTCCCTTACCCTCTTTAAAAATCCCCCTCCCCAGCAGTGCGGGTGCTATTGGGCCTGGTGGTGCTGCTTCTACCATTCCCTCAGAAGAGGAGGATCATGCATCTGCAAAAGATGTGAGTCAGTAGAGAGAGAAGTCAGATTAAGGCAGAGGGAGCTGGCACTAGAAGAGACAGACTGATCCTCAGCATCTTCACTCCTTTCCATCAAGCCAATCCACCTACTGCTCTTCTAGATAATTGATTGAAACAATTATCATTAATTGATCTCTTATTATGTAATTATCAATATCAATACATTACATAATGTAATATGGCATGATAACATAGTAACAGGGTCCATCTTTAAAAGAAGTTCACCACAGATCAAGAAGATATTGCGTAGAACCAAACAAGAACCAATAATGCTGGGCACATGGTCAAGTTGGAGTCCATTCACTTCAGTAGACATCACCATCTTCCCTTCTGCCAACCAAATGCATTTTCCATCACCATACTCGCTCTGTTTTGCCAATAAATAAAGTCCAGCTCCACTGGAGTGGTCCTGAATGTCTCCAAGTAAGGTTTCATTAGCCACATGGATGCAAGTGGATATGCTGGATCCCTGGGTGACAAATTAACAACGTTGAAGGTCTTCAAGGAGTAAAGGAAAAGTGTCCCTGTTACAAGATTTCTTTAAAAATAAAATGTTGAGGCAGCAAAAAAAAGAGAGAGAACATTGTTTTCCCGATTATAGTAAGCTTACAAAATGAGGTTAAGAACACCTGCAATCATCGAACCCACAAAAAAAAAAAAATCTATTATGAGTACCTTCCCAGATCAGCCTATATTGGCATGTATAAATTAGGCCCAATAGTTCACAACTGCTTGTAGCAAACAGAATAGTAGTCATTCCTGTTGTAGTGGCCAGACAGACATAACTTAGTGGCAGTATAATGGGACACGTGAACTATCAATTACCCCAAACTGTGAGGAAGTCCCTAACTTGACTTGAATCCTTCTATTACCAAGCAAGAGCATCATAGATATCCATAATATTCATCCCACTGGTGAGCAAATGATACTGATCAATACTGCAATTGTTCAAAATTCTAGATTTTGTACCAAGAAATCAAATTGTCACAGCTAACCCGGCTTTTACATGAATTGGGTATCTAAGCCGGGTAGTCTCTCTTTCAAGGTGTGGTCCTCCTCATATTGTCTTGCCACCAACTTGACTCACATACTGAATCAAGCACACCATTCCACCACTCCTACCTCCCTCCCCTACCTCACTCTCTCCTACTGACATTCCTTCCTTTTCATGCCACAGATGAATTGCTAGTTTCATTAAAAATGCTTTCCACCCTGTTTGTGATGATCAGAAGGGAAGAATAGGAACTGGCCTTAGACTATAATGATGCACATCCCTGGCTAGCATGCATATATCCTTACCTAATCTCCCTTCATACTGGCATTCAACACTTTCCAATCCTCCTCTTCCTTTTCCACCACCTTTCCTTTGTTACCTGACCTCCTCCTGTTCTGCTGAATTGAACACATCATACAACAATGGACAAGACCCCATCATCCCAAGGGTACCACTGAAGAACATAAATAATTATATTTAACACACCAATTATGAGACCAGCACCTGTTTTTGTGTGTGTTATTCTTGTTGTTTATTTTTAGTGTGGTTTTGGTTAGTAAACAGTGTTAATCATATTGCTGTTTGCACAGGACATATCCAGATAAATTTATGCTCAAGTGTGGACAGGTTCTTAGTGGTACGATGTGTTGATGGCTACTATGACAGTGTAAAAATCATTTTCATAGCTTTTTATAAATTTTAGTGTCATTTCATCACAAGCCCTCGAAGACTTCAAAGTTCTCACTAGGCTCAACTATTTCAGGTGAACAGACAGAGGCTGAACCTCTGCATGAACTTTGTCTAAGTAAAATGAGGACTGCAGAAGCCACATATGTATCCTGTCATGGTGGAAATTAGTGACAGTTAGAATATTTGTGTGTTTCAGATTGAATTTCAGACACAACAGAGATTACGTCAGTGATGTGTGTCCTATAGCCACAAGCCAGCATGCTGCACTGTCATCACTTCCTGCCACAGCTTCCTTTGGCTGTGTGCAGGGCTTGACTTGTTGTCCAGAGACCTACTTCCTGGACCATCCTAACATTAGTGGCCATCACTATCATCCCCTCCCACACTGCAGGTAGGGTGGGGAGAAGGCAGACTGACCTTGAGGGATGGACCTGAGAACACATCACATTTCCCTATCTTGGTGACACTGGACACACAAGGACATAGGATTAATGGGTGGGGTGATGTGTGTGTTCGCAGTGGGAGGGAGGGGTTTACCATATGGTGTGTTTATTTCTACTCCCTTCTTAATTCCTCCTCTGTCTGTGAGTTCCTGAACATAGAACTTCCCATACACCCCCACTCCTCACACACTCACCTCTCTCTCTCACACACACACCACTCCCTCTCTCTCACACACACTCTCTCTCACACACCTTATTTCAGTGCTCAATTAACAGTTTCACATCAGAAAACCTGAAAGAAAAAACATATCCTATAATAACTTAGGCCTCTTCATGGGCAGTCCCACAGTCCTAACACCTACACCAGAACCTTTCCTGCACTCAATTAACCACTTAATGTCATCATGGAAACCATCACAGGCACACACACCACAACATATATGCTCTATGCAGCTACTGGCAAGATGAAGAAGTCTGTAAAGAGGATCAAGCTGTAATCCAAAAGCCAGTTGATCTTTGCAAAGATCTCTGTTCAAAACATTAGCTGTTAGTCGTGACCCTGGGACAAAATCCCCATTGTTTCTAATTCAAGGAGTTCTCTAAAACAATTCAGGCTTAACAGTGAAAAACAACAACAACTCATGATGATTTCCCAGAGAAATTGCGTGATGAGCTTTCCATTCACCGAAGAAGGTTTCTTGAAAGAGATGGTATCCTACAAGAAGAGAAAGGAGCTAACGGGTGAAGCCAACATCATGTGATGTGCAGCCAACATCATGTGACATCCCATCACCTAATTCTATCAGTCCAGTTTTAAAATGATATCGGGAAAAGCCCAAAGCTCACATTAGCTGCTTTTAGCTGTATCCATGGAATTTCAACTGATAACATTCTGAATATGGTATACAAAAGTGTTAAAGCATGAAAATAGCTATCAAATTAATCACACATTAAGTCTTCTTACAATAATTATAGCAACACAAGACTCCATCTTACAATAAACATCCACAACTAGTTGGTTTCCCTAACCAGTAAAACAAAAAAAACATGTGGTAAGGGGTTATCAGACATGGATCAAGTCAGCATTAAGTGGTTGAGGGAAAAAGTGAGTGTCACAATGGACATAGGGTGACCTCATGGGGAATATCATGGGTGATGTTATGGAGCAAGTCCACCAGCAAAAACACAAGCTGACTGGTGTGGTTTCAAAGGGGAATAATAAACAAGCCTATTTGTGTTGAGAACAGGTTGTGGTCTGTGAACAGATCAGCAATGAATGGAGAGAGGTGTTGCAGGGCATGCTGCCTGAACAAGGTCACATGTGGATTGTCTTTGTAGCCCATCAACCAAGGACTTGTTTGTGGTCTGGACAAGAGGCAGTGGACTGGGAGAAAGATATAGAATGAAATAAATATAAAGGTAAATAAGAATCTAGCTTGCTTATGCTCAAGGAGGTTTGTCCTAGGCTTCAAAGCGACTTCTATATGCCACTACTACTAACAGGTTATAATGCATTACTAGGACCATTCACTGCTAGTGTAAGTAACTCACACAAGTTGCAAAACCATTTTATCCTTTCTTTTTATCTTTTTTTCCCTCTTTATTTTTGTAATATTTGGAATGAAAAAGCTTCAATTTGGCATATGTTGACTGGTACAGAATCGAATTCTATAAATGTACTTGGTAAAGGGTTGGATAATAATAGATCCTGAATGTTAGAACAGGACAAGATAGGACTGATGGGAGAGATGAGGACAGGAGAGATGAGGACAGGAGAGATGAGGACAGGAGAGATGAGGACAGGAGAGATGAGGACAGGAGAGATGAGGACAGGAGAGATGAGGACAGGAGAGATGAGGACAGGAGAGATGAGGACAGGAGAGATATGAAACTGGGACAGACCAGAGACTAATTATAATTGATTAGTTTATAAAGTGCATGTGAGCCAATTCATACATCCTTCACACACAAACATATAACACTTCTTCACATAGTTAATCTGTTGTACAATTCATTGTGCTAAAAGTCATGATCTCAGGAATTGTGTAGGACACCATTCAACTCAAATATATACTAACACTAATTAAACATAATGAACCAAATGACAATGACATGATAGCTTAGAAATTAGTTGGAAAAACAACATGCAAGAATATCACAGAGGATAGTATTCTCCAAAGTGTTGCTGTGGAGTATCCCAGAATTTATGCTTCAGGAGTGATATTTTCCCTTACAGGGTCAATTAATTTTTTTTAATGAATCAAATTAGTGCATCCAATAAGGAACAAGGTATAACCAAGAGGGAAATGAACATGAATGGGACCATAATTATAATAACAATCAATAACACTGCATTAGCTAAAAGTAGAGAAATATATAATTAAACCACATTTAGAGGTAAAGCATCTATGATAAAATAGGATACCACAAAAGGTTCTCCCTGAAAGTTTCCAGAGTGTTGGAACCAGGAATGGACTTCACACACACACACACACACACACACACACACACACACACACACACACACACACACACACACACACACACACACACACACACACACACACGGGAGCAGCTGTAGTTTATCACCACACAATCTTGTGTGGTTAAAGGTAAGCTCAATGAACTGCAAGATAAACCACCATCCACCTTATCAACGTGTTGCTGCACTATGCACCTGCTATCACTCTGTTATACAAGAGAGCAACTAACACAGGAGGAGCTTGTGGCTCACCTTCTGGTTGCTGCTTGTGTGGGAGAGGAAGGAGGGCAAGGGCCATACTGGGAGGGAAGGAGCGGAACTGGTAGCTCAACAGGGACAAATAACGACCCCTGAAATCTGAAAAAAAGAACACACATCACACATGTGCAAACACATCACACATGTGCAAACATACCACACCGTGAACACACACGTTTCAAGATAGCAGTATATATATATAATATTAAAACAAAGACCACAAAACACTCAACAACAAAATTCCAACTGAAGTGCCATGTATATCCACAAGTTTTGCTCAAATTTGTAATTAGGCACAGCTCTTCTTCATTGGCTAGAAAATACTGCATACCATGAGTAGGTATGTTCTAATAATAATGAGAATGATTGTTTAGATTCATTTAGAAGCCTTCTATATACTTTTGAAAGTTAATGGCGAGCACATACTGCAACAGTGACAACACAGGTTCTTATACCCAAGTAAATGAAGCAAAGGTGTAACAACAAAAATGCTTAGTTAAAGAGAGTTTTGTGTGATAGTTTAGAAGAGCCCTTCATTTATGCATAAAGAACGTGTCATATACATCAAGCAGGTCTGGAACTCATAACTTTCATTTAATCTTTAATGGAGAAGTCCAGGCTATGCTTGGAGTAGATGACCCTTTACCAATTTCAATGGGGAAAGGGTCAGCCCAACTAACTTAAAGGTTTCTGCTAGAATGGCTTGATGCTAATGAACACAATTAAACCCTGTGGCATACCACACACACACACACACACACACACACACACACACACACACACACACACACACACACACACACACACACACACACACACACACACACACACACACACACACACACACACACACACACACTCTTCTGCTACCTATATTGCATGTTCTTATCACTGCAGGCTTTCTTTACTGCATGTATAGCTATGGGAGATCATAGTATTGGAAAAAAGACTGCCAATGCATACAAAATAATAATTGCATATAAAATTCCATTTAAACTATTTTGTAAAGGGACACATACAGTTCAAGACTTTTATCGAAACATTCTGAACCAGGTTTTCAGTACTAGTAAGAGCCTTAATTTTGATGCCTATATATAACAGTCGTTTTATGCCTATATATATATATATATATATATATATATATATACATATAAGCAAATATAGATATCCAAGTATATGCTCATGTGTGTGTGAGTGTCTTTGCCTTGCCTCTGCTGAAGAGATGGAGCCAGTCTTGTTGACGCTTCTTCTCTTGCTCATCTTCACGTGCAATTCGACGTAACATTATGCACGAATGCTCCCCAGTCAGATCATTCTATATAAGGCACACCAGTGATCATACACATATGCACACCTTCTAGAGCAGCTAATCCACTTCAGAGGTCAAAAAAATACACTAGCATTAGATAAATGCAAATATAAACTACGTTGTTTGGTTGCCATTGGTTCATATTAACCCAACAATCAATAAACGCTAATTGTAAATTAACAAATACTCTAACAATTCACAACTGCTAGTTTATGGTCACATATGAACACACTTCATTCATTTTCTACTGGTACATATGTGTAAATAACTCCACCCACAAAGTTAAGCTTAATGATCCTAATTACTGAAATGCAATACACTGCAATCAATATTCCATCTGGCCACTAAAATTGTGCACAGCAAAAGAAACACTAAATTTTGTAGCTTAAGGAAGAAACTACACTCAGGGTATTTTCTGTTTGTAGTAGCAGGTGTGTGTATGCAGAGTACTCAGTAGAGGAGTGTGATTAACCTGCATTAACAGAGCTACAGAACATCACATACTGGTGTTTGACGGAGATATACAGCTTGGAACTGATTTCTGGACCAGAATCTGCACAGACACAATCACATCACATTAAAAAAAACAACAACAAAATGAATTCCTTGTTCCAAGTTTGGTGAGCGGCCTCACCTGAGGAGGTCAGAGGTGAGACCGAAGGAGACCCCAATATACTCCAGCGTCTCAGGCCTTCTTTCCTGCAGTTCAGACAGTAATGGCGGCAGAGAGCAGCGTGGGCCAATCATCTCCTTCAACAGTCCCTCAGAGTCACACACTCCCTCCTCGCCTTCAGAGATACCATCATCATGGCAACTGACACTGTTGCCATTGTCATCTGGCAGCAAGGACACCATGTTGCCGGAATAGTACTCTATTAGTAGTTGCAATGCTCGTGTGCCGTACCCCATACGCTGGTAGTCAGGGTGGGTTGCTATGCGAACCACGCGGACACCAGACAAGGAAGCAAAACTGTTGTCTGCAAACTATACAACACAAACATACATTATAAGTAGGTAAAGAAACAACAAACAACACAAATTGCACTAAAGCAAACAATACAAAGCAAACAATACAAAACAAACTGAGTTGGGCCCAGTGTTTCTAGAGTGGCATAACTCAGGCAATTGCAAGTAGCTCTGTGTGTGTGTGTGTGTGTGTGTGTGTGTGTGTGTGTGTGTGTGTGTGTGTGTGTGTGTGTGTGTGTGTGTGTGTGTGTGTGCGTGTGCAATGGGTGGATATGTACACACACACCTGCTGTGCCAGGGTCCATGGTATGAGGTCTCCTGAGGCCCTTCGGCCCCTGGCTAAACTGTTCAGGACCAAGTGCTTGCTGATGGCACCCTCCAGGCAGACTTGCAGGACACACAGCACCTCAGGGATGGCCGAGGAGTCAGTGGAGGAGACAGGCCCGAGCAGGACAAATATGTGGTGGGCGGGTGCATCTGAGAGGAGCTGCAGGTCATTGGGAGAGTTCTTGTAGTGGGAGGAGACGTAGAGTGCCATCAGCCGCTGGAGAAAGACCTCGCTGGCTGCATGGTAGCAGAACAACGTGTCTCTGTTCACATAATACCTGAGCACAAGACACACAAACACAGAGTGCATGAGAGAGAAGTCAGAGGTGAAGGCTGAGGATGGCAAATGTGCTCATGTACCAGCTGATATGTTTGTCCAGTGCAGACACCTTGTCAATGTATATATATATAGAGAGAGAGAGAGAAAGAGCACATATACATCAATACACTGTATTTTGTATGTTTGCTTGCATGCATGCAGCCAAGTGTTCAAGTACACACATGGGACCACAAACATTAAACTAAAATAAAAACATGCATAGGGCTGACTCTTAACACTGCCCACTCATCCATACACTACCCATTGTGTAGTGGTGCAGTGGTGATCTTTTTCTTTTTTAGTCTCAACCAAGTGGTTCAATGCTGAGCTATGGAATCTCTATATAGTAGACACATTAGATCCAATCACATTGTCTGGGAGGTCATCGTTTCTTGGAGTACATAGTTGTGAGAGAGTTGCCATCTGGAGACTTCTGTCGTGGCCAAGTGATAAATGATGCAAGAAATTTTGAAATAAGCAACCAACCAATTTAGGTCACAATTTGAACTTGAGATGGACACCAGACACACTACTAATATACCACACATGTATGCTCATGTAATTTGTACATGCCTATATACTATGTGCATATGTATAGTATATGTACAGTAATGTGCAGGTGTTGTGTGTGGTACACTGTGCAAAAAACTCACAAGTTGCATTGTTGTGGGTCAGGGCATCCTCCAATTCCTCGAGGAACATTGCTAGCATCCAGACACAGCAGCTCGTTCAGCCACGCCTCCACTGGGTCGGAGGGCGCATAGCGTATAGGCTCCTCCAACTTCAACTCCTTCAGGAGACGACCGCTAGCCCCTGCCCCAGAACTCTGCAGCCGCAGACCCTCAATCAGCTTGAGAGACAGTGAACGACCAGTTCCCTCGTAGCTGTAGGGAGGGGAGGTGGATGAGGGAAGGGGAGGAGGAAGGGTAAAAGAAAGAGGGTGGAAGTGGGAGTATTAGGAGGGTGAGAAACAATAAGGTGGAATATAGAGATAAGGAGGAAACAAGAATGGGAGAGAGAAAGACTAAGGATATGTTTAGTATTCCTACATTTCTTTCACCTCCATCAGGTAGTAAATACTCACCCATTAATAGTTGATGTCATGAAGACTAGATAGTTTCCCAGTAGTTTCTTGACTAGAGGGAGGGGAATGGCTGCAGCCTCGTCTATGCACAGCAGTTCAGCTTGCTCCAGCTTGTGTGCATCAGCAGGGTGGATGTACTGTGTTCGTGTGCAAATGGTGAGAGACAGGGGGGGCAATAAGTATGAATGTATTATTACACCGCATACAGACAAAAAAACAACAACAAATTGATAGAGAATAAACAGGCAGGGGGGGGGGGGGGGATTCAAGATCCAGACTTTAAAGCCGACTCAGATCAGACAGGATTTCAGTCCTTCATGTATATAGTTAATACAACATTCTAGAAGTCCATTAGCTTAAATAGAGGGAACATTTTAGAATACTAAATTAATCAGGGTCCTATTGTTTGATACACATAACCACAAAATTTCATCAAATTTGGAACATTTCCTAACCAAATTTGATTTCACTGCAGTAAAATATTCCAAACTTGACCTATTCGTTGTGTACCAAACAATAGGACTCTTAGTTTTGGGTTCTAAAACATATCTTATGATAAAGAAACAGAGTTTAAGATACCAGCTCAACAAGTGGAGGAAAACTCAGCCAAATAATACAAATGCATTTATAAAAAAAAAAATAAATAAAAAAAAAATAAATAAATAAATAAAAAAAAAAAAAAAAAAAAAAAAAGAGAGAAGATGATGAAAAGAGAAGATGATGACATTGGTAAGGAACATGTCCTGGGTTATTCCTACTGACTTCTGTCAATCTCAGGAAGAGTAGATATAC
Organism: Lycopodina hypogea; assembly: GCA_963969325.1. Classification (NCBI taxonomy): domain Eukaryota; kingdom Metazoa; phylum Porifera; class Demospongiae; order Poecilosclerida; family Cladorhizidae; genus Lycopodina; species Lycopodina hypogea. The sequence goes on from OZ017786.1 coordinate 10,896,216, forward strand.
GCTTCTAGCTGTTGATGCTTTTGCTAATAAGGGAGATTCATTCATTCGTCCATAAACATCTAACCACCATGACACACCCACCCACACAGGCATGCATCACCAACATACTCCATCGCACTGTAGCAACTACAATATTTCAGTTCTTGATGTAACATGCAGTACACATCTAATCCCCATGTGGAACCAGGATAGTCAACAATACTATCACTTTTAGATCTGTGAGCTCATTCTTCTTTGCCAAAATCATTGGTGCTTTTCACAGTAAGCACACTCTGCTTGTGTCAATTATACTACAGAGACCACATGTACACATAAAAGAAAGAATAAGAGAAGAAAAAATTACTATGAGTGAAAATGAAGAAAATTTTTGATGGTAGCTGTTTATACCATGACAAATCTGCACGCCTGTCTTCTAGATTCAGGGCCAGAATTTTCAGCAGAGGAGTCAAAATTAGAGCTGCTGCCACTTGGTTCAAATCTGTATGGAGATGATATCCTAGATATATCCCAACATCCATCCGCTGTGTCTTCCATCACAAACTCTGCCTCCATGCCTCCACTTCTGCACAGTTGTCTTCTGGGATATCACCAACCCCTGAACTAGAACATACCATGAATTCCTGAAAATCTTGGTTTGAGTTATCTATGGTGACCACAAAGCTTTTTACTCCAATATAGCACAGCACCAAGTAGCCACTAGCCATTAATTCCAGGGCTGTTCTATACCATGGTTCCTGACATTTCATCATCAATTGCCTCACTCTAACCCTGAAGTAGATTGAAACATGCAACTTCAGCTGCATGTATCTCCAAGAATAATAAGTTTTTCAAAGAAAAAAATGTTTTTTTCCCTCAGTGCTTCTGTACACCAATGGCTATCTAAAACTGCAGCAAGAAAAGAAAAAAAATTTTTTTTCCTTTTTTAAATAGCATTTCAGTTACCCTTTAAGGAGCTGGGCCATAGCAAAAGTAGCCATGTTGGTCTGGACTAAGTTCATTTACATTCACTTTGCAGGTAGAATAATTATTATAAAAGTCTTAGTATTTACTCACTTTCAATATTTCAGATACCATCCAACTTCACCTGAAGTAGTGTTCCTTCCTATGTTACCCCTGAAGCTCTGCGATGAAGGAATCAGGATTTAGCTGTATAGTTCATAAGGAAAGTACAGGCATTCTTCAAACAACACAGAATGTAGCTGGATTATTGTCCCTTGCCTACTGGCGGGAAGCAGAAACTCTGAGAACTGATGTCTGACAATTAGCTTCTTGTTAGTCACTGTACAATCAGGTTCATTCAATAGATAGGGAACCACGAAGTAAATATTTAGCTAGATATTAATGTGTCAAAGAATAAACACAGAAGTTATTTAGATAGATATTAATAGCTATAGCAATGGTAAAGCATCAATTCTGTTCGAGCTTTCATGGCACACTCCTGATAGCAGACTGATGTTGAACTTCTGGTGTAAGATTGTGTTCATTGCATTGAAGAGGATTTTAGAAGTTGGAGGAGCATTGTGATATAAAACTGCTGGGGTAACCTTGTTACTGGATTGAAGATTGCTTGTTATGTGAAACTGCTCATTGCATTGAAGAGAGCTGTGGTACATGGGGGGGGGGGGGGGGGGCATTGTGATATAGAACTGTTGGTGCAACTTTCACTGCGTTGATTGCTGAGATGGTTGGAGAGTATTCTGATGTGGAATTGCTTGGGGAAAATGTGGTATGCATTGAAGTGCAAGATTAAGCCACCAGATTAAAGTATCTGTCTATTATGAGCCCTGGTAACGCCCAGCTGCTTCTGAAACTTGTATCCCAACAGGGAACACAACTACACGTACAATTAACACAAATATTGACCTATTTTCTTCAAAGGAATTATTTTAAAAAGATCAGAGCACTTAGGAGACTTTGAGTTGTAGAGCTATATGATTTGCCAGTACTTGACTGCTTGGCAGGAAAAGCTTCAAATACCTCATCCCCCCCCCCCCCCAAATAATTGCGGCCACTTTTAACTGGTACTGGTTGCCCGTCTACAAACTTCTCACTTCCGGTGGCAAAGTGAACATGAATGAACTTAGTAGTGTAGGAGACCACCGTTTCATAGCTATAAGCAACAGTGAATTAAGTGAAATGCGATTGACTCTTCCAAGATTGTCATCATCAATGACAGAACACAATTCAGTAGAGGTAAAATAGATAGTACAAAATTCACATTTGTTTTTGGTAGGCATTATATACCCTCACCAAGCTAATCCCAGTATTTAACAAAGACATACTTGAACCCTTCACAGTAACAACAGTAGTGGCCTCAAAGTTGAAGATTGATTAGGCACCAGGGAATACACAGATGCATTATCACAGTCCCACACATCCAGTGCACTGCTTCATGCTCCTCCATAATGGGTGCCTGTCCATGTAGAGTCAAGGTGAATGGCCTACACCTCCACATCTGACCTAGCAGTTGACCATGAGAGAAAAGAAATGACCAGGGAAGGAATCCTGCAGATGCTTGTGGAAGGAATACTGCAATGTTGTGTGTGGACAGAATCCTGTAGTGGTGTGACTATCTTGTTGATGGACACACTAGAGGAGAGGCAGACAGGAAATGCAGAGTTGCTAGATGTTAAAGGGACAGTCCCAACTCCAGTCAGGCAGGACAGGTAATGGGGTGGGTCCACACAATAGCTGGGCAGACTGCACACTGCACAGGGAGATGCTAATAGGACCCATCATCCTCCCTCCTTGGAGTGCATTAGTGGATTAGGTGTGATGCTATGCACAGCAGCAGCTGCTTGGGGAACCACAATAGAGTTCAGTAACTTGCATGGTGGGACACACTCGGTAAGACTTCACATTCCAATCCTCCACATTAGGAAATGTTTGGCCTGAGAAATACATAAAGAACCAGGCCAAGGAAAACATGCCAGCCACAATCATCAATTTCTGGGATGTGACCCCTCCCCCCCAAATGAAGGAATATGACTAATAGTAGGTCCTAGTAGGCAGTCCATTTCATGATGGTTCACTTGCTGGCTTTGGATTGTTATTTCTACTTTACGCTCACACCACATAATTGCCTAAAGGAGTCTGAAGTGGTCTGGATCCTGTTTCAATCACTATCACAGTCCTCCTGGAACAGCCAAACAGGAAACACATATGCAAACTCGCTATCCAGGAGGAGGAGGAGCTAGAGCCTAGAGGTGCTCCCTGGTGACTCCATTCACATTCAGAATTGGATATGGCATTTGGAAACGATCTACTTATAAATAGCTCTTAATCTGTGTGTGTCTGTGTGTGTGTGTGTGTGTGTGTGTGTGTGTGTGTGTGTGTGTGTGTGTGTGTGTGTGTGTGTGTGACCAATATACACTCCTTCAATTTTGAAGCTACAGAGTCAAGAGGGGCATCAAAAGAACGGAAATAAAGCACTGCACCCACTCTGTGGGTTTTTTTTAATTTGGGGAAGACTTATTCAGGCCGTAATACACAAAAATAACCCCTAAAAAAGCCATTTCAGGCTGATTAATGGAAGCAATTGTATTGAAAAACCTTAAGGGAAGTTGCATTTGAGCAATCCTTCATAACACCTTTATTGGAAAGCCCTAAGGTGCGTTGCACTCTCGACAGTAAAGCGAACACCCAGTTTAACACAAGATAACAAAAATTAACTACTAAATTCCCCTATAAAATAGTGACTCTCTTTGACCTACAACAATTTGAGGGGGTAAGTGAATTCACTTTGAAGAAAATGGAACAAAAAATTCGAAATAAGTAAATAGATTGTAAATAGCTTATACTCTGTATGTATTCTCAACCACAGAATTCTTCTAATTTTGAAGTGACAAAATTAATCTTTCCAGATAGACTAATTCAAGCTGGTGCGTTGAAAAAGGAGGGAGGGAATAGGGAAAAAGAAAAAATTGTTTATGGAAAAATATGGTGGAAGATAATCATTTCTGAAAGGGATGGAATTAAAAAATTAAATAAGTAAATCTACTTATAAATAGCTATGGATGTGTGTATGCCTGCTGTTATATAGCTGTTACATTTTGAAACTAGTCAAGAAGGGTATCAAATGAATGGAAATTTAGCTCTAGGAATAGTAGTGTGGTTATCTTAAATTTTGATAGTTGGCAAAAATAAAAAAATTTAGGCAATTTTGGTTGACTAATGGAGCAGCTGTTTTGTAATGGGGTTGGGCTTTGGAGCAGCTGTATTGAATACCCCTCAAGGGAAGTTGCATTCTCCTGGTTGACAAAAATTAAGTACAGAATTCCACAATTTTAAGGGGTAATAGAGTTCCTTTACAAAGGAACGAAATAAAAAAAAAAGTAGTTTATATCATTTTGGTATTAGGTTACTTAAATATATGTTTCCAGGTTTTGTATGTGTTAAAGGCACAATCACAGTGGCTACTCCAGAATGAATGGTTTACAAAATACAAAGGAACATCCAAATGAGGAAATGCTATGCCAGAAATATAAAAGGGGGGGAGGGAGAAAACAACAGCTTCTGAGGAAAGTGGGGTCATGTTGGAGGAACTAGTTTTCATCCATTGGTATGGGGATTTGTAGCTGCATCAAGAATTGATACCCCTTCTCATCTCTACAGTCACAAATAGATAATCTCATTTAAAAATCAAGAAATGTTGTGCACCTTGAAATTCTCAACAATTAATTGATTTATAATTAATTTGAGGGAATTTAAGGGCAAAATTTTTTTTTATAGCTTAAATAGTCCAACTTTGCAAGCAACAGGGCAAACGGTCATCAACAATTGTGTATAACACAACACAGATACACACACAAAACGACTGCTATAAGATGCTGGCCACATCAACTAAACAGCAAAACACACAGCATTGCCAACCATGCAGCTGAAACTGCAAATGGATATCCACGATAATATAAATACACCCTCACTCCCCCCCCCCCCCCCCAATAAATAAATAATTTGGAAAAATGTACATAACTAGTAATCGATACTAATCATGAAATATTTGTCTGTCTGTCTATTTGTCTGTCTGTCTGTCTGTCTGTCTGTCTCCTCCAAAACCACTTGAGCTACAGCCACAAAAGTTAGTGTGATGAAAGCCTACAGGTATATGCAGGGTATAGGCTACATTATTAGTCTCTGTCTGTTAGAGTATTACCTCCAGCCACCAAAGTAGGCATGGGGAGAAGTAGTCTGTTTGATGCCACTACTGAGGCTGTTTAATAATATAAACTACATTTGAGAAACCAACTAACTTCAAATATAAAAATATAATTTGTTGCTTGCTTAAAAAAAAAAAAAAAAAAGTATTTCCCCCACCCTATTCCATCACCGAATTCATTAGCCTAGCAAGCAATTTTTTTAATAACAATAATCTCAGATTTACCAAGTTCATGTCTTAATTAGGAAACACTAGCAGTCCTCATTCAAACAATTTCCAACTGATGCTTATCTTTCCAAATAAAGAAATGAATAAATAAGTACCAATAATTGAAAGTGCACATATAATAACCACAGGTAGTTACAGAGAGACAATATGTCAGTCTTCAGACCTGATTCCTCCAATCTAACAAAGCATCTCAGCTGTCTATACACTGAATTGTACATGGTGATCTTTTGAAAGGTTTGCTACAGTTAGTGGTTAGTAGTTACAAACTGAAACTGTAATTTGAGGGAGGAGACAATTTGATCAATCTGTATAAAGCTATCATGTTCATCTCATCATCAATCCTGATAATCCATTCAGCTTCTCTCTGACTACAAACCAGATCAGCCCAAGAAACCATCCTTCCATTATCCTCCTGCCACCATCTTGTCATGCCCCTGCTCTTCCAATCTTCCTCCTGCTCTAACTATGGACCTGATCTTCCACAGGTAGGTGGTGGCCTATCACTTGAAGGAGCATGACTGCCTGTACCCTTCACATCTTGTTTCTTCACACCTCATTTGGTGCCTTCAAAATCTATTCTCCTTTCAGCAACTTCATGAATAGTATACTCTTCTTGAAGAGGCTGGCTATATTATTCCCTATGCCCATTCTAATAAATATATAATTGTTGCTTCTGGTCAAATGAGTTCAGTTCTGTCAATATATATTATTACATTTTCTGTGAAATTTAATTGGTGCCAGCTGTATTTATGTCCTTGCAGGTGGATGCATAGATAAATACTCCTGCTGCTGTTTTCTACACACTATCATTCTCATCCACACACTTTCTATTGACAAAACAACAAACACATTCGAAGCCCCTTCATTGTCAGAACTACAGAATTTTTTCACTAGCAAAAGGTCTTTCTCCAACTGTGTCCTCCACCAGCCAGCCAAAGTATTTTCATATTTACTGGCCAAAACTGTTGCCAGGTAAATAGAGCACATGCAAGAGCACACTGTACACATATGTATACAAGTATAAGAAACACACCCACAACATTTGTTTTGCTTATCTACAGTTGGGGGGGAGGGGGAAAAGGACTTTTTAAGGGACAGTATTTATAGATTATATCATTAAGTAACGATTTTTGCAGAAAATTGGCATAAAAGAGTAGTGTAGAATCAGTGTCTCCCAGAACCATCCAGCACATATTCTTTGTTGGGATTAATGGAGACAACAGGAAGGGAAGCAATAAAAATGAGACACATTCAAGGATTTTGAAGCTAATTGTATTACCGAGATGTTTAAGAATTCAGAATGAGGACATTTACTACTCAGTCCATTCACTCTTAATAGAACATACAGCTTGTCTAGAGTGATTTTAACACGTGATACAAATTTCTTTGTTTTGTTTTGATTTTACTGGTGGCACACAGGTCTAGGAACACTTGGAATGGTGGGCAATCAATCATACATCCGCAAGTTTTGCTCAAGAATGGATTTTTAATCAATTGTTTATTGTTTGGGAACACCAACATTTGTTGCTACAACTAATTGGTTACAACTAAGCATTTTAAAGGTAAGGAAACCCTGTGGTTACAATCAAGTTCTTTCTAATGTATATAAAACGCAAACGTTGTAAATCTTAACGCAACATTGACCTCACCTTAAGTGTTGTAAACAATTATTTTTGCCTGGTCTAAAACACTATGCTTCAATAAATATTATAGTAATTATTTGCCACAGGTCTAAGTGCGGACCGCTCTTGTTAATTACCAGCAGGCAATTGCTGACTCTGACCTCAAATGCAGGCTAAGCCCACCTACAGTGGGCTGTAATCATTTTATAATGGAGTACAGGCATTTGCATGCAACTTGTTTATTCAATGTTAGTTCAGTAAGCTGAGAAGATATTGTGGGATTTCTTTTCAAACAAGATAATGAAACTAAAAATTTCATGAAAACACAATTGTCAATGAAATGCCACAGTTATTTGTACAGTGGAAAAAAAAGGAAGGAGGGAAAGGGGGAGAAAAGGAGGGGGGGGGGAAGAAAAGATTCTTTTAAAAAGGTTTGTACAATTTAGGAAAAAAAAAAGGGAGGGAGAAGAGAAAGAGAAGGCGGGGTGGGGAAGGAAAGGAAGAGGAAAACCCCTGGTGGTGGGGTTTGGAGTCCTCAATCCCCTATTTAAATTTTCCATTATTGTCTGTGATGGCCACAGGAAGGGGTATACACACAAGCATACATAACTAGCTCCATAACAGTAAAAATAAAAAAATAAATTAAAAAAAAAAAAAAAAAAAAAATATATATATATATATATATATATATATATATATATATATATATATATACATATATATATATATATATACATATATATATATTATAGTGTCAATGTGACAGAAGTGAAGAACAAGTGCAACCCATTTAGAATGATTTAAATTTTTTAAAATTAGCATCTATTGTAAAAAAATAAATAAATAAAAAATAAAAAAAAAGTGGTTTGATGAGTACCCACAAGTTATGATTTGGTACTTAACAACCAAGGAGAAGAATCAACAGCACTAAAGGTTGACATAACGACATCAGCCATGTATATACTTATCATGCACATTTTAAATGACCTTTTCACAAATATTCTTTGTATGGGTTGATAGTGGGTGAGAGGGAGGGGAAAAAGGTGAGTTTATACATTGAGGTTTACCATGAATAAGTTGTTTAAAAACAACTATATTTTGTCTTGGTAGCCAAAAGGATGGATAGGTGGGGCCTAAATTGTGTGTACTTAGGGAGTGAAGGAGGAAAAGATAGTGGGGGAGGGGAGAGAGAGAGAGAGATTAGTGTGGACACTGGGTGGACGTAGGGAACTTGGTCAGATTCCAGGTGGGTGTATACTGGAGGGAGAGGGAAGTACATGGCCAGACACATGCTTGTCTATCTGATGACCCAACGTCACACACCCTCACAGGTATAAAGTGATTACCACTGGAACTCTCCACACTAAATAGGGAAACAATAAGGCAGTATTTCAAGAGAGGAAAATAATGTGCACTGTATTAAATCACTATTGTGTGAACCCAAGTAATAATACGCTTTTTCTCAGAGAGATAAGGTTAGCTGATCCAGTTTGGCCACAAGTGTGGCTTCACACCTTCTGTCCACTGACCACAGATGGACAGATAGATGGATAAATGGGTGGGTGGATAAGTGGGAGGGAGGGTGGATAAGCAATTTCAACAGCAAGTGACTTAATATCTTCAGCACTAGCTGATATAATAACTCATAGAAGAGAGAGCACAATTAAGAATTTTATTAATGCATTTAATTTACGTATCATTAGACATAATTTATTAATGCATTTAATTTACATGTCATAAGACATAATTTATTAATGCATCTAATTTACATGTCATAAGACAATTTATTAATGCACTTAATTTACATGTCATAAGACATAATTTATTAATGCATCTAATTTACATGTCATAAAACATAATTTATTAATGCATTTAAATTGCATGTCAAAAAACTATTTAAAGTTGATTATTGTAACATGAGGCCCAAACATGCCACAACGATTAATTAATTTTAAAATGGTTAATTTCTAATATTAAGTCCAAGTAAACAATCCCCTATTATCAGGTAAAATGATTCTGTGCATCATTGGGGTATTGGGCTGTGTGACTGTGTGACTGTGTAACTGGCTGGCTGTTCACGAGAGTAGATTGCATTGCCTGCCACTACGTTAAAGCCAACCATCCGCTTGTAAATGTGTTGATGTACTCTATTGGTGGAAAGTGGAACACCAACATATCTTTTGACCCCGATGGTGCCCAATTAAGTTGACAATTACTGTTGAATCATTGCAATCTGGTAAAACACAATGTCTGTTCCTTGCACTTCCAAGAGTCTTAGCATTAAAAAAAAAAAGTGTGTTGATAAACAATAGGGTAACTACATCCTGTCAACTCCTATGAGTAAAATTAGCTTGTAATTCCAATTTAAAATACATCAGGTCTAGACAATAATGCTAGAATAGATCATATTTCTATATAAACCCATATAGGAAAGTAAGAGAGAGAAATAACAAATAGCATTAACTTTGTTAATAGCAACATGTTAATCTGAATCAACCTCAAGAAGTAACAAGTTGCCTGGGATTGTCTGAGAGGGCTATTGGATCAAGAGCAATGTAGGTACCGGAACCACTCAATAACTGAATTTCAACAATAACTTAATTAAGTTCCACTAGAACACTTGCACCACCACCAGCACCTGCTTGGTGGTAACCTCACCAAGTATCTGCTGCAAGTGATTGGACATCACACAGAAAAGCTTGCCTGGAAGCAATAGGGCAGAACAAGCAGGCTAGTATTTCGTCAAAATATCTAATAAGGTTGAAAACATGTTGCTAATGATTTTTTCCCCCTATGTGAAAAGAACATGATATGGAATCTGCATGTCAAGTCATGCTTCCCCAGAAAACACATACACGTGAAAATCAGGTATTACCAGGTGTAATTCTAGTATCAACAAGACAATCCAATACAGACATCTCAATCCACAACCTAATGGCAAAATTACTGAGAAGAGGGAAATCCCCACACCACTGTGAAGTGTGCATTAGAAGACATAGCTTAATCCTCCCGTAGATCCAACCATTCTTTTTTTCTTCTCTTTTTCGCTTTCATATTCAGCATAAAAGTTGGATCATACCAAGGACAGATTGACATAAGGGCTAGAGACTCACATATACATAGCATTAACAGTACTTTGTGTGGAACTAAAGAGCACAGAGCTTTGTCTTTAACAAGTACTGCTTCCATGAAAACGTCACATTTTGACTTACCAGAGTATGTTTCAAATTTTACAGAGTAGCATCTTTTAGTGACTAAACTTGAAACCATACCCCCCCCCTCACATTTTTCAGGGATGAGAGACTCATGCAGAAAACTTGGGGAAGGTAAGATTAGGAGGGATGCATGGCTTCACAGCTATTGTGACAACAGGGAAATATCGTAAAACTTCCACAGTTGCCATTGTTAGTGACAAAGGCTAGGTCGATAGATCATAAATATGAATGTAATCACTCACATCGGATAGACATTCATACATGTATATATTACATATATACACAATCATATTCATAACATCACACATGATGCATACACAATTATAGATCATGAACACATAATTACAGGCGTGTTTGTGTGTACAGACAAAAGTTTTCAGATTCCACTTGCTGTCCATGAGCATAATGAAATGTTAATGCCATTACAGTAATGTAAAACTGTGATGTGAGTTAGTGAAGATTAGAATGACAGATACCTGATGCCCATTTCTTTGCCCTGTTAAGCCAGAGAGAGCCCAACCTCAGCACACCAATAAGGGAGTCAGTAAGTAACCTACTTCCTTCTCACTGCACACACAATGAGCCTACCTATGTGGTGAGGATCCATAGGACACCAATCCTTCCTGGTGCCCTTTACTTGCTATACAATAGATTACACTGGTTGTGATAATATAAACACACATCGTTCTTTCTCCTTTAACCATCAGAAAGCAAATGTAAGTGTATCTTTGTCACTGCTGTAACTCTCTGTCCACCACACGAAACCTTCTACTGCTGTTCCTAGTGGGGTGGCTGTAAATTTGGTCTGATCCATTACTGCAGTAAGAAACACTAGCACATGTAGAATACCATCACTGTCCTTCCAAACAGTCTTAATCACTCTTGTATCTGTAGCCCACTCTTGCAGCCCACCCCTGTAGCCCACTCCTGTAACCCACTCCCTCCTGCACCACACAGCAGAGAGATCCTTGAAGGACAATGCAGTCCAACCATAATGATGGATATTGCTGAACTGACAAAAATCAACACTAAAAGCAGTGTGTGGTTCCCATGGTAACATACTTGTCCTATCTTATTAGTGCTTTGAGATTTGGGTGTGTGTGGTGGCTGAGTTGTTATGCACTTGAACTAACAACCCCTGGGTTGTGAGTTCAGCACTGACAGGAAAACTTTCCTGTCCTTCAACATCTTCCCACACCAGTCCACCCAGCTCATGTTGACTACCTCCTCGTGGTGAGTCCCAACTGACACATATGTCAGGCAAAAGTAAACTAATGAGAAGAAATTCTCATATGCAAGAAGTGCATTGAGAGGTCAGAGAGGGTTCCAGGGGAAAAGCACACATGATTCAAAGTACTCAAAAATATTATTTGTTTGTGTTGCTTTTTTTTAATTGTCCAATGTTTAATTATCTATCTATCTAATGTAGATACAATATTTGGGAGTATGAGATATATTTTATAATAAAACATTTAAAGTGCCAAAATGTGAAGACTTGAAAAAAAAAGAAATTTCAGCAGATCAAAAAAAGGAGGAATGCCATCTTTTTCTTCTCCTCCCTAGAGCTTGAGTTGCACTGCAGCCAAAAGGCCAAGTAAAACATGAGGGAGAGCAGTAGAGCAGGAAGAAAAGTAGTAGCAGTGGTGGTGGTGGTAGTAGCAGTTGTAATCATATTAATAGAAGTAGTAGGGAGAGGAATAGCAGCAGCAGAGGGGATTGTTTCTGGGATCAAGGACAACTTGAAATGGAAGAGTGGCTGGAGCAACCAGTGTGAACTATTCAATAAGGTCCAGATGTATAACTAATCCAAACAAGTCAGTTATTCTATCAACTTGTTGTTTTCATGCATCAGGTTGCCTGCCTCTTTTGTGGCTTGTATACACCCACTAGACATGGAGGATGGTTAACTAACACAGTCAGCTTCTATACTCCAGATTGAGGCAGCACAACAAATGCGATAGAGAAATGGCTACCCATGATTTTAGTCTATGCCAGAGAATCTTCTCCCAATACAAACATTTCTTTGTTGGCAGAAGAAAGGAGTTCAGGAGATCACCAAGTGACCATAGTTGATGGACATGAGCAAATTACTTCACATCTCTTCTTTCTCACACATTCTCTACCTCTTGTAGTGATTAAGACCTCACACACAGTTGGACCACCTCAACCACATTCCACCCCACATCACAACACACTATGCTCTCACCACACCCACTCACATCACCTCCCTCACCACATCCACATCAACTCCCTACCCACACCACACCCACACCATCTCCCTCACCACATACCATCTCCTCACCATACAATACCAAAACCCACCCACACAATACCCACCCTCCTCCCACACCACACTCACACCACACCCACACACCTGGATGGTCTGCCTGTGAGGATGGAAAATGTTGACCCGGACGATGGCCTTGTTGAAGTCCTCATGTGTAGACTGAATCACCTCATAGTGCTCATGCTCCACATAGTCCAGTCGGTCAAATCCTCTCAACACAAAGTCAAACACAGTGCGCAAGTTCTCAGGACTTGGTGACGTGACAAAGATGTTGGAATACCTGAGAGAGAGAAAGCCATGGATATCAAAATCAGATAGCTCCACGGTAGTTACAAGGCTAAAGAATAAAGGATGAATGCTCAAAAGTCACGCCTGTTTGGCAGGTGTTAATTGGTCAGTCACACACTACAGCTGGAAACTGTACCCAAAAGCAACAGCAGCTGCTATAGCCAGACCAAGGGCTGCTGATTTGCCACGTCCCCTAGCTGCTGTCATGGCAATGGTTGACCGCAAGGTTTGCTCTGAAATAGCCTCCACGAACTTGAGTACAGCCTTTGCCTGCATAGTGCAACAGCAACGAATACAGTGGAAAGAAAAATGTAGGGACAGATACATGGGGCAAGGGCTGAACTGGGCATGTAGCCTACTGCACGCCCGCCAACATACATACTTGGTCTAGTGTGACACAGAGTGCTACTAGATGGCCAACAGGCTGAGTGTCAGCCATACTCTGCTTGAGGGTGTCCAGCTCTACTGACATCCCTGACAATGTTTCCTCCTCCACCTGAAAGCAGGAAGATGATGAAGTGAGAAGATAAGGGAAAAGTTGGGGAGGGAAGGCAAATAGTTATGGACATGAAGTGTGTGTGTGTGTGTGTGTGTGTGTGTGTGTGTGTGTGTGTGTGTGTGTGTGTGTGTGTGTGTGTGTGTGTGTGTGTGTGTGTGTATGTGCATGGTGTATGTGTGTGTATATATGCAGTGGGTCAGGAGAGAGCCATGTGGAATGCCTCTATCCGTCCTGTGCATCACCTTGGCTGCCACTGGAGTGAGTGAGAGAGTATGAGAAGAGATGGGTAGAACATGTAGCTGCTCATCTATCACCACACACGCCCGACAACCAGCGAGAGAAAGGAGAAACCTACAGTCATGCAATCAATATACCACACACAGTGCAGAGTAAAATACAGGGGTTTTTTGGGGGGGGGGGGGGGGGGGGATGGTGGGAAGTATAATGACACAGAGCATTTTATGGAGAGCATGTCCTAGGGGTTTTTTTGGGAGCATGTCCTAGAGGGCTTTAAGGACATGCCCGCCCCAGGAAAATTCTAAAACTAGGTGCTCTGAAAAGAATTCTTGTGGATTTTGGGCAGCCAACCGACTATAACTACTACTTCGTGTGTTACACATTTCGCAAGCTGCTGTAATACCCTACATGACATCTGATCTTACTTTTGCTGGGGGGGGGGGGAGGGGAGGGAAAATACCAGGGTACAACCCCCCCCCCCCCCCCCCCCCCCCCTCATGAAACACTATGTGTCTCCCAATTATTATACAATAACACAGTGTCACACAACACAATGTTGGACACAACAGAGTGTCACATCAATCACATAAATGAACAACAAATGACTAAACGGGATTTATATCATGTGAATGCAAGTAATAATAATGACAACAGCCTCGGACCTTCCAAAGGACCAGCATCATCACTCCAGCTGCTTCTATAATGTTGAGAGCAACAATAGAAGCCCAGCTGTGATCACAGACATAACCACGGCAACCATATAGAAGCCATGCTTTCTACACCTCATTTTAAAATAAAAATGGAGTTTCACTCTCACACAGCCTCATCCTTCCTCACCTCTCATTGAAGCGAGCCTTGACGTGGCGGTGTGCATCAGTGCGATAGCGTGCATGCACGTCCATACTCATAGTGCACAGCTGCTTCAGAGAGGTCATTGTCCGCAGCAACAAGACCACCATCCCTCCTCCTTCCACAGTCTCAACTGTCCTGGCCAGCAAGTTAGGAGTGAGCGCTTCGAAGTCCTACACACACACGCACGCACACACCAGAGTATGGCTTTGTACTCCATAATTGCCTACCAAATATACTGAATTGTTTTCAAAAGCAATAATTACAGCTACTAATTGAAGGAAACTAAACATTTCCACATACATTGTTCTGGAGTGTAGGTAAGGACTTTATTAAGGCATTCCTACATGTTATTCTGAATAAAATGCATTAACCAGTGAGTTAATAGGAATATTGTAAATAAGAATATGTAATCAAAATGAATACATTTTCTGACTTGAAATATAGATATCTCAATGCCACATAGTTACTAAAAAGTTAATCGACTCTTGCTGCAATCCAGCTGACCAATCAGAACAGCAACCATTGCAATTTGGAACAAATCATTGGCTCCGCCTCCTCTAAATTATAGATGGCTCTTTCTCATTATTAGACAGCTGCTACAAGTAGAAGGAAGTTAAAGGCATACACACATGCATACATCAAATGAATGTTCCTGATCAACTGCAATAACAGAGCAGCTGCATTGTTGTACTGCATGGGATTACATCTTACTATAATTCACAATTTGTTTGTTTGTCTGCCTGTCTATATATATGTGCAGTCTCTAACTCCTCCCAAATCACTGGAGGGATCTTCACAAAACTTTCAGGGATTAATTAGGGCACCTCACTGCACGACCTGGTGAAAATTTCATTCAGATCGGGTGATTATGGGTGTGTTTTTGTCAATGGGTGTGGTTTGGTAACATGGAATACCTAAACTATACCTAAAATTTGGCATGTTTATTAATTGTATCATGTTTGTTTGTTTCATTAAATAGTTTAGTGTCAATAATTTCTATATGTTACATAAAACAATGTTTGTTATTGCAGGTGGCAGACATAGGGCGGGTTTTCTGCTAGTAACTCTAAACAGGGAAATTGTTCAATAAGAACACCTAATAAGACAGGGCCGGTACCATAATGATCGTAATAAGACAGGGCCGGTACCATAATGAACCCCAATAGCCATTATCCTATACACATTTTAGTGATATGATTTGTAGATACAAAGTGAGTCTATTTGTGCAAGGGGAATCATTAAAATCATAACCCTTTTTGCACAATAGTGTGGAGATGTCAAAATGCACCTAAATAAAAACAAGAATAGATGACATGATTGATATCAAACAATAATGAGTTTCTTGATGGGGCAATTCATTTTGACCTTCTGAGAAATCCAAAAATATCCAGGCACACAGTGATCTTTCATGCTAGCAGCAGGGAAACAAAGAGCAGGCTGACTGCAAGCTGACTGGTGCCTGGAAGTAAATTAAATAAAAGTGAGAATTATTTCTTCATAAAACTTCATCTTAGAAAGCGATTTTTTTTAGTTGGAAGGAAGCATTTAAGGGGGGGGGGGGGGGGGATATCAAATTTCCCACAAAAAATAACAAAGAATGAGGACATATTAAAATGCCGATTATCAAATTCAATATACTTGATACTTAAAGAGAGGGCTTTAGGTAAGTATTAATTTAATTTCTATAATACTTAGGTCAAGCCAGAAGGGTTTGTGTTCACAAATCCTCTCGAGAACTTAACATGCTTGATATCAATTATTACATACTTGCAGCACACACATGCCATAAGTGTTCCCAAGAATCTTGTGTGTCTCTGTGTAGTAACAATAACGTATATCTGTAGCAGCAATGAACAGCTCAAATGGATCATCTTCCTTAACATCCAGAGTACCACTCTTAATCTTCTTCTGCAACTGCCTCATTCTCTTCTTCCTGTGACTGCAAGAAATAGAGGTAGCCCTAGTGATGGTGGATACTGGATGCATATGCCTGAGGCACTAAATACAGGGTGAATTTAAATAGCCCATTAGCATCTGTTGTACAATTGTGCATGCCCAGCTCTCACAGAGATTCAGACAGACCTACTGAATCCCAACTCTTTCTTGTAACACCACAGTACAGATGGCCTGGCTTTTACAACCGCTTTAGCCATCATATGGTGCAGGATGACCACCTAGAGAGAAGCACCAAAAATTTAATGAATATTGGGTCCAGTCCCCAGTCTCGAACAGACACTAGCAGTGTACACCACCCACGCCCACCTGGTCTCTCCCACGGTCTCCCACTATCACGAACAGAGAACGGTGCTTCTTGGCTACACCGTTCTCAATCACTGTACGTATCCTACCGTCCACCTTCTTCAAAGGCATAGCTTCTTCAGGTTGCTTAGTTTCGTAAAAAAACAAAAAAACAATCTAAGAAAATTTGGCCACGTGTGTAAACAGACGTCTTTTTTTATATTGCAATTGCTTTATATTTTTTATCGGGTAACCCATTTTTTGAAGATTTTTTTTTTAATCATTATTTGGAAGTGGATTTGAATAACGGTTCAATGCGTTGTGAGCGAGTCGGACACTTCTCCCTACTACACTTCGGTTTGTCCACCACAAGCGTTTAAAGAAGTGTTAAAGAAGTACAACATTATCCTGGAAGACATTGTTTAACTTTTTCTTACTCTGGAGCTGCATGCTAGCAGCCCAAGCCAGTGCTTTTGATTCCGAAAGGGATGGAAGGTATGAACTATAGCGGTAGGTTTATACCGCCGTTTAAATGCCAGTTTGTTCGGAAACATTGTTGTTCTGGTAGAATTAGTGCGCCGGTTAGGTCGAGGTGAGGTAGTTAGAGAATTAGTTTGGTTGCGTTGACCGGGAGAGGAGGTGATAAAAGTTGTAGCCTTGCTAAGCCTCCACTACTCTCTGCCCTGCTGTTCATGTGGAAATAACTACGAACTGGGGTGGAACTTTCATGCACAAATTGATTCAAAGCCTTCATCACCAATACAGTTTCATTATGCAGATATATTGAAAACCCTATCCCAAACTTTTCCTTTCTTTAATATTTTTTTGTTGAAAAACAGGTAATTTTCATATTACACTACTAATAATTTAATGGGAGAGCTACTTAAGTGTTCTCTTATCAATGTTTTTATCTGTTCTTCATACAGCTATTAGAAGTTGGTGGGAAGTGCCTTGTGTGGCCCACTTTTGTTTTATCTTCAGGAAACCATTCAAGTTGCCCAGTTTTGAAATTGAGGTGGGTTGAAGTTGTGTGGGAGTGTGTAAGAGAGGGAGATATTGTATAGAGGTGATAGTGCATTTTGTATGTGTTGGTGTAGGAGCTCGAAGATGCTTTGCTGCTGGATACGTCCTCCACGCCCTCAAAACTGATTTCCGAGTTGTTCTGCATGTTTCTGAAAGGAATTATTGACTCTGACATCACGTGAGGCTTCATGCTTATGTCTATCTATTTTTTTGCCATCAGTTACTCCTGATGGTGTCTTTTTTTTTATACCTGACAAAACTATTTCTAACTGCAATGAACCACCAAATTGGGAATGATTTCACTCCTTATCTCTTTCTCTCTCACTTTCCCCCATCTCCTTCAATAAATAAAATCCACCTTACAATCTCTTTCACTCCTTCCCGCTCCCCCTGTGTGATGCAGGAGCGAAAATTGGCCTACGATGCTGAAGCTGCACTTAAAGTGGCGATGTGAGCATCTGAAGGAGAGATGGAACCCTTTGGCTGGGGACAAGATGTACCAGGACCTCGACACCTACTCTCGTATCTGCATAATGCACAAGCTCTGTCACTGGAGACTTGAGCTAGATGATATTGCTGACCTACTCAGGGTAAGTCAGGGCCACTCTTAAATAATTTCAGTTTAGTGATGTCTCTAAGCTAGTGTCTAGATCTGCACCAATTCTGAGTAGTGTCTCCTTAATATTCATCGCTCTGGGTTAGTTTTCAATGATTTCCATCATCCGGTGTTAATATCCATCATTCTGAGTAAGACACTAGCAATGTTTGACATTTAAGATTAGTCATATCTAACATTCTGGATTAGTCTCTTGTTAGGCCCATCATTCTGAGTTAGTTTTTTTCCTTTTAAAATGATGTCTGTCATTTTGGATTTATTTCTGATAATGCAATCATTCTGACCTAGTTCATCATTCTGGGTTAGTTTCTAGAATTTCTATCATTCTGGGTCAGTCTCTAGTATTGTGTGTTATTCAGGGTTTGCCTCTGGAAATGTCTGTCATTCAAAATTAGTCTAATATTATCAGTGATTCTGTGTTAGTGTCTGGTAATACTCATTCTGAATTGGTCTCAACCAATGTTCATAATTCTTGATTAGTCTCTAATGATTTAATTTGCTGTTATTTCCAATAATCAGATTGTGCGACATAAAATGTTTGTGTACTGTTGTGGAGCTTCCACTGATTTTTCATAAAACTAGTTGTATTGTGGAGTGTTTTAAAAATTCTTCGAGATTTGTGGTAAACACAATCCATGAACAACTTAATCAATCCTTCTCCAGAGAGGTAACTCAAAATTAGTCGAGTCTCCAGAGTTGACTTAGCAAGTTGAAGTTTCAAGCATCGTTCAATATCTGCAATTCCTTCAGAACAACTATTATTTAGTTGCCTACTTAAGCTGTTGTTGTCACACACCATCTAACCATCCATCCATCCAGTCATTTTATAGAAAAAAATTTTACAAAATCTTTGAGGTGCTATTTTGACCAGTAAATTGCTTGAGCGCAACTATACAGTTAGATACAATGTAGATGAAACTACCAGAACACCTAGGGCTTGCTACTAGCAATGTAATAATTACATTGTGTACATGCTTCAGTAGGGATAGTATAGATTTTTTTTAAACTCGAGTCCACTTGAACCCCTAGAGAGAAAAGGGGGAAAATAAGTAAGAAAACAAACAACACCCTAAGATGGCTGTTTATGCCACTAAAATCGCTTGAATATTAGTCAGACATTGTAGATATTACTATTGGAGCCTCCAGCATCACAGATTTATCTGCAATCATCACATATTCAGCAGCTACAAACTTCTTGAGTTTCTAAGAGGATATGCATCTCAACATTGTTTAAGTTTATTATATGGAATAAATAATCAGTATCGACAACCGAGATATAATTATATACATATATATATATATATATATATATATATATATATATATATAGCAAGTTTAGTATGCATTCAATTTCTGTATTACATGCTGACGGAAAGAGTGTGTCCAGCATAGTATGAACCATCTAGATTGACTTTTGTCCTTCATTTCTTTAATCTCTCAACTCATTGCTAGTTATAGCAAATGCTCTAAAATGGCAAGAGCTCAAGGTATTGTACACATCGACAACAAAAGCTGCTATTAAATTTTATGTACGTTTTGGTAGTTATTTTTTAAAAAATATCTTTTTAAAATCACTGAATTTGTTTGTGGGGGCGGTGGAGGTATGACAGTGAAATTGCACATGGCTAGTGGCATGGGTGACTGAACTGGAGAACTTCACACAACAATAAGAAATGCGGTTTTAATCTAGTGATTGCAGAATTCAGGTTCAAGTGGTGGCCAGGAGTGTGAGGACCTTGTGCAGGTGCTAGTCTATTGTAATATGGATTGAAGAAAGTACATGCATCTCTTTCTGTCGGAGAGAGAAGCAGTGATGGAACGTGAGGTTTAACCTGCACATTTCTCCTCCACTCTTGAGTAGTATTAACCAATCATGTGAATAGCAAGTGTAGCACAGCTATGTTTACGGTACGGGGGAGATGATGAAAGAGAAGTGAGAAATGCCACCATGTAGCAGCCACTAAATGTGCTGAATCTCACATATTCACATATTCCCAGAGACTTTCAAGCCAAACTGATTCAGATTATTCTCTCTATCTCTTTCTGTTGGCACTGTAACAGATGAATGTTGACTTAGTGAGATGAAAGTGATAAAGTTCAGGCTTCATAATCATTTAGATGTTGATCTTGCTAGGCTAATGAAATTTAGTATTGAACAACCAGGCTTTAAACTGTCAACTTTAGTAAAGTTAGACAAAATGTAATTCTGCATTATCTGGATCTCAATTGAATAGGTAAAGGATCATTGTTTAACTTGTGATTCACATTAGTACAATCTTGCCTCCTTTATATTTCACAGCATAAAATGGTGGCTACTAGAGAACGAATCGGTCCAATAATAATAATAATAATAATTCATTGAAATTTGGTGTCATTGTTATGGTATCTGTGTGTGAAAGCAATGTATCAAAGAAATAATCGTATGTAGCTTACATTTTACTTATACTGCAACGTTTTAATCACTGTTGGACCTTACCATTTTTATGTATATTCCTTATCACAAAATGAAGAAACGAATTGTTAAGCGCAATCATTGGAATGTTTAAAATCTTTAGGTTCAAAACTACATATTATGAGAGACTATGGTATACAATTTATACGTGGGGATAAACTGAGATGGATGGATGAATAAGTGGATAGATTAGGCAGGCAGATAGGTGGACAGACGGATAAATGGATATGTTGTTTGAAGTTTCACAGGGGGTGGGGGGTTACTTTTTTCACACAGCCTGTTTACAACCTTAACAAAGAATTCAGGACATGCTTTGAGTGTTTCTGGTCCAAGCATTATCAACTGAAGCCATCATATAGACTGCTAAAAAGCTATTGAAGTGACTTAGCTGAGACTCTTAGCTTATCCTTTCATAAGAAATGGACTTTTGTTGTTTTATTGTCATTTGTTTTTGTTGTTTTATTCTCATTTGTTTTTGTTGTTTTATTCTCATTTGTTTTTGTTGTTTTATTCTCATTTGTTTTTGTTGTTTTATTCTCATTTGTTTTTGTTGTTTTATTCTCATTTGTTTTTGTTGTTTTATTCTCATTTGTTTTTGTTGTTTTATTCTCATTTGTTTTTGTTTAACTTCTTCCACCCCCACCATTCCCCCCCCCCCCCCCACCCCAAAAGCACTATTTTAAATCAAATCTGTGCTGTAAGTTTTAGGATTTCCAGGTGGGGGGAGTATGTTGGGGGGGGGGGGGGGTTTGGCCCATACTGGATAACCGTAAACCTACCACCCAGACTCTACCCACCCATCCATCATATGCTATAAGCACTCTTTTGCATTGTGTGGGAGGAAGAAGTGGTATGCCCACACTCTCCATTTCCTACCAGTTTACTGTCAGAAGGAATGCTGATGCACTCCACTGCTCTGCAGCCATGTTAGGGCGGGTGGTCCAGTGTTGACTGAGGAGAGTTGCATGGTTACCAGTGCACAACAGATGTCCAATTGCGATGAGTGAGTGAGTGTGTGTGTGAGAGAGAGAGAGTGTGTGAGAGAGAGAGTGTGTGTGTAAGTAAATGAGTGTGTATGTGTACATGTGTATGTGTACTGTACAACTGTGATAATGACTGCATGCTATTATCATTGTCTATGGGTAGGAACATGGGCAGAACATGCATTAGAACCCGACACATCATGTACCCAGTGTTTAGCTATTCACACACAAGGCTTGGGGTATGTGTCAAGCTGTGCGGCTGGCATTGTAGCATATGCTTAAATTTACTTTATCTCTTCTGGTGTGTGTGTGTATCAAGGACTAATTGACTAATTTCCTGGAAGTGTTGGACAGTTGTATTATTCCCAGCTTATCCCTTCGCTCTGTTATTAGAATCTATCCTCCTGGTTGTGTGTTTCCTGTCCGTTCCTTCTCTTTGATCTGACTTTTTTTCCTTTCTTTTTTTAACCAGACCATAAGTTTGGTTCAGAAGGACGGATGCTATGAGTTTGTGTATCTGGTTGGTCAATCTTAATCATCAGGCAGCTGCATTTTACTAGGTCTCCATTGTGTTTGTTGCTAATGAACTAACCCTCTTATGCAGTTTCCGCCATACTTCTGTTGCTTGCCCTTCTCTTCCAGTGGTTGGTTAAGATTTGCTGCTCTGTTTATGAATGTGCCTTTGGGGTAATGAAATAAATATTTCAAAATCCTTAGTACGTACCTGGGGGGGGGGGGGAAGGGGGAAGGGTTAACCCTGTTATCTCTCTCTTCCCACCCCACCCCCCAAAAGTAAAATCACACATACCATGTGAAAGCGGCATATGAAATATATAGTCAGCTGGATGCCCCAACCCACCAGATTTTATATCAGAGTACCTAGATTTCAAAATTTTCCTTTGGTGGAGGGGGGAATGTCCCAGGAAAAGGTCCTATAGAGCCTGCTCTAGTTACATCAAGTGATAAGCATTGACTATTAAGGGAAGGTCAAGGATAGAAGTGCATCTACTCTTGTGTATGTGCTTGTCAATGTGCCATGACTGAATGTGGTCAGTAGGGCATGCATTCTAATCAAGTTTAGTGGTCTCATCTATTTGTCAACCCTTTCCTGTTTAAAAATATCAACCCTAAATAATATCCTGATTGCATTAATGTGGACCAGCCTTGATCACAGGGAATTCTAGCTTTGCTTGTTGAGTCTCAACAATCAGCTAGCCACCAACTGGTGCATTGAAGTGGTTGGGTGGACAGCAAGGGGACTTCCGTGAGTAAGGAGTGGAAGCAACTGTCTGGGAAAAAGGAGTTTGGGAGGGGGGAAGGGATTTTGATCCCTTTCTCCTAAAATTATAGCAAAACTGTATTTATATTTGATATGTTGTAATTTCACTCTCACAGTGATGTGGATTGGGTTGATGTCCTCAATTGTTGCATACCCGTTTTCAATTGCTAATCCCTTTCAATCTTATGAGTGCATGTGAATGTGTGATTGTCTAGGGTCTGGATGGTCCTTCCTTGCGTCTGGAGCCAGTGGGTAGAGACATGGAGGGAACACGGTATTGGCACTTCTACGGCACCCGTCTCTATAAGGAGGCTACTGCCGCAGCCAAGAAGAGACAGAAGAACTTAAACAATGACAAAAAAAAGGATTGCAGTGGGGCCAGCACTCCCCGGAGTGGCGGGGGCAGTAGGGGAGGCTCAGCCAAGAGGGGGCGGCCATCTGGGCGTGGGCGAAGTGGCCTAAGCACCAGGGAAGGGACCCCCGCTGCAACCACCACTAGTGGAGGGCGTAAGGGACGTGGCAGGCAAGTGATCTCAAAGACTACACCAGTTACTCCAGCCGGACGGAGGTCTGCTCGGAACACCAGAAAGAAGACCACCGTGGTGGAGAACGGGATGAACGAGGAGGAAGAGGGTGAGGATGGGAGTGCACAGGTAACAAAAGATGCGGTGACATCAGAAGTGGGGGAGAAGGTGGAGATGGAGGTGGAGAGTAAGAAGAATGGAGGATCTGAACAGTGAGTCACTAACTAAAATATTTATTAGAGTTTTTGGACAGACAGTGCTCTCTTCTATCTGACTGCATTAGTTATTAGTTATTGTATGTTTACATTGGGTGAATAGCAATGCATAATTATTATTTGTTTGTTTTTAGGGGCGTTGATGAGGTTGGTGAGGGAGTGGTAAAGGAGGAGGAGACGTCCATGGTGCTGGAGGAGGTGAAGGAGGCATTGGTGCAGGAGGAGAGCAAGGAGGCCATGGTGCTGGAGGAGGCGGTCGGCTGGCGTGTGGCATGCAGCACTGTGGAGGAGTGGACCAACTTAGTGGAGCAACTCAGGCCATCCAAACACCAGGACACCAAGAGACTGGTCAATGCTCTGCAAGGTATAGTGTGCACACATGAACACACACACGCATGTCCATCCCATAGCTGTGGCCTTCCAGGCTAATCATAGAAAGGGCCAAAGATGTCACCTATTCATTGTTAAGTATTTGTCATAACAATGTTCATGGTATTGTTGATCCACACAAGGAAAGGGTAAATAATATCATCCAACTTAAGCCCTGTCCACACTGCAAATGGGTTTATACCTCTCTCCAGCAACACCCGGTTCCAAACGTTTTCTTGTGTCCACACTAGCATAGTGCTGAAGCCGCTCCACATCACCTGCTTGGGCTGAATAATTGGCTGGGCAGATTAATTGGTTTTCCTCTACCTTGTATAGAATCGGAGTATTTTATTTTCTCATGCTCTACCTTGTTTTTTTTTCTTTCTCTTTGCAATGTCATTGCACAAGGGAAGATAGAGAGGAGGGAGAGAGCTGTTAGTAGCTAAACCCCTAGTAGCAAACATCAGTAATAAAGCTACATGAATGTTAAATAAATTTGAGCCCTTGAAGCCTACCCATCTGAAGGTTTCAGGTGAAACTGGATTGAACCCGTTGGAATGAAACCGGGTGTAGTATGGACGCGTGGAACCCATTCCAGACACAGGTGGAACTGGTTTTAGTGTGCAGTGTGGAAAGGGCTTTACGCTCACTTGTATAACTGTAGCATGTTTCTAGAAACCATGCTTGATTGCACCAGCTTCATTACCTGCCACCACAACATACACTCTTGGAGTGGTATGGCATCTCCTAGGACAAGTGCTCAGCTTGAGCAATTCTTTGTTAATTTCTTGTGGAATTTTGTTGGTTAGTATTTACCCACTAGCTCCAATCTTCTGCAATCCCATGCACTGGTTGTATATTTGCTCGTGTGATGCTCTCTTGTCTGCACCTGCAGATACACTGCTTTGGTTGGGGGATTTATTCCGATCTTGTGTGATTCTTGTACATGTTTATGTGCTAGATGGTATTGGCTCAGTGGGGGATGATTCATCATAATGGGATCAGTGGAACACAAACAAAAAAATTGGCAGGAATATAAGACCACTTAATTGATTAAGTGTGTGTAGCTCATGGCTGGCAAATGAAGTTCCCCAGGAAGGTGTTTCTTTTAGGCAAGAGTGAGGGTGCGTTATGTGTGTGTCTAATTATTTGCCACGTTTATTAAGAATTGCTATGATGATGTGTAAGTTATTCAATATCGTTAAGTAAGCAAGGATAACACTTTGTGAATGGTCTTGCCAGTTGGTGCTAAGCCAGAAGAATGTATGCTAGAAATGCTGTATCTGACCAGTGTGGAGTTGCATCACTAGACAGATGCCTTCTTTCAAATTTCCCTTTTCTGCCTGGCCTTCCCAACAACTGGCTATCTCAGATGCTGCCTCTCCACTTCTGAGACAATAAATGTCTCTGATGTTCATGGCTACGGATGTTCGCCAAAAGTGGAATGATATGTGTGTGTGCGTGTGTGTGTTTTACTACTATGTGGAAGCAAGTTGAAAATCTTTATGGTGTCATCTAGTCAGTATATTTATGATCATGGAATCAGACGACGACAAAAAAAAATCTAGAAGGCAGAAATGAATTTGATTGCTGAATATTGCAGTTGGTGAAAGATTCCATGATTTACAGTATATTTATTTTTGTGATACCCTAGCCTCTATATCGTTTTATGGTACACATGCACTCACAGTTCCTTACTTATCTGTCCACGTCTTCTGGTATAGGCCAGGCCATTCTGGTCTCTCTGTAGCTCCTGTGATCCCTGATGACTCCAGCATGTGTTAGTTGATCCTTTAAACCATTTCATGATGACCACAGCCAGGTGCTTGGATTTGTTGTTATTCTCACTGGCTTGGGGTGACAAGTGGGGCCACTTTGCTGCTGAAGGAACATATTACCATTGGCTGATGAGTGAGCAAGTAGTAGTTTTATAGGCCAATATTCAACTGTTACAGCTGCTGTTGCTGCTGCAATGCCTGTTGTTCTGTACTTGTCTTGATACATGCCTGAACTATCTGTCAAGAGAATGAAGGGGTCATATATCATGTACATGAGTTTGAACACAATAATAATCACATGAAAGTGCACACCATTTTATAGCATGTGACTTTCTCAACTGCTTAAGAATAGTTGGTAGTGTATGTACTTGTTTGTAGGTGTTATCTAAATGGAGACGCAATGACCAAACGGAATGTAGATTCTTGCTCAAACTGAGTGAGACAAGTGCTGACATAGAAGTGCGCACAGAATTGTGATTCAGTGTGTGGCATGTTGCTTTGTTCCAGTGTTCCTGCCAACCACATTCTGTTTGGCTTTGACACTAGACAAAGTAATGTTGTAAGTCATCCTCACTGGTGGCTTGGCAATGGTTGCCTACTGCACCTGACTACTGAGAGTTTGTGTTAACTGGTAACAGAAGCCATTCATGGCTGGTTTAGCTCGATGGCTGCCTCTGCAAGGTGTGCAGTTAGTTCGCCTCGTGGCGCTGTATCACTGTTCTAGCATCATCCAGGAGTTTAATCATGAGAATGCCGTACTGAAGATCTAGGGAAGGGAAAGACTTTGTCAAGCACTGGTGAGTGTTATCACGGTATTCCAATACATACTGGTATGCCTAATGCTCGGTATGAAGCAATGGTTGGTGTTACAAAACCTAGCGAATAATCTATCTGACCTTTGGCAGTGTTTACACTGAAGCAATTCTCCACCGCTCTATAAAAGGAAAGAAAGACACACAAAAAATTTCAAATCTAGAAGGAAAAAATAATAAAAATTTAATCATTTCTTTTTATCGCAGCCTTCCCCAGAAAAAGTAGTTGTACATTTTGTGTGTGTGTGTACATATATTAATATACTTCACAAAAATTGTTTAATAGCTGCCTTAAGATTGATATAATGTGCTGTGTTAAGAATAGCTCAATATTCACATAGATACACATGTGATTTATTCAATGCCATTCTTTTAAGCATACTTGCCATTTTGAGGTAGCTCAACTTAGTGAAAGTGGTAATCTCTTTCTGGTACCTCTCTCGAGTGCTTTAGCTACTTCTATGTTGGCTGCTAAATCAGTAGCTTTTTTTTATACCGGTCTCTTCTGGAAGATTCAGCCTTCTCAAGGTATTAGAAGAGGCACCTCAACTGCTAGCTGCTTATAGAAAAACAAGCTGCCTCAGTTTCTTGTGTTAACGAAGCCACGCCCACCTAATTTTAGTGGTGTATATTGAAATTCATATGCAACAAAATATTGCAGTAAGGTCTATGCATTTTTATAGAAAATTGCTTGCAATGTCACATGACTCGAATAACATACCGACCCTACTATATATTTATTTATTTATTTTATTTATTTATTTTATTTTATTTATTTATTTTTTTAATTTTTTTTTTTTTTTTTTTCCCCGACATTTTGTTTCTGACATATTTTGATCCTTTTCTTTGTGAACTTTTATTGTCTTGTTGTTCTGTTGTTGTTGGCTCAATCAACTAGAGATGTTCATTTAATCAGTTTGTCCATGATTATGTCTGCCTTTTAAGGCTTGCTTCTCTTGCAATGTTATTGTGGTCCAGTTGCATCCGTTTACACTGTAAGTTTTCGATAGAGAGCTGCAGTGTAGTAATAGTATCTTTCCCACATTTATTCTGAAATTGTTTCCAAAACTGCAGACTTTCTGCCAGAGGTGGAGCACATTCTGGCTCTGCGGGAGAAACATATGAAGAAGAGATTGTTGTCCGACCTACCCAGACGTATGTCAGACAGAATTGCCATCAAGAGCGCCATCAAGGAGGAAGATGTAATTACAATTTCTAACAATACCTGTGTTCCTCCTTCAGTTTAGCATGCGGGTACATGTTCATATCAGGATTTTTTCACTTGGAACCAACTTGGATTTTGACCCTTGTTTGTAGACCTTTGTGAAACTTGCCTCCTGCAACTTAAATTGCTATTACTGACATCAAATGCCATTTAGAGTTCAACTGCTAAATTGAATATCAAAGATATGACTAATGGGTACTAATTAGGTCACACAAACACAGTACTATGCATGGACACTAATTAGGTAGGAGTTCTACCTCACATTGTCTCAGTGGTCTGAATTTTGTTGGGGTTCTCCTGGCCTCAGGAGATCATAATTTCTGCAGACACATGTCAATGTTGAGAATGAGTACCTATCCCACCACAAAACAAACAAACATGCACACAAATAGAAGAAAGATAAATAAAAGATGGGTAAGAAATAGTGACATTCCAACAACAACAAAAAAAAAAGTTGATGGTGAAGGGATTTTATCACCGATACGACCTGTGGCTCTACCACTTGGTCATGCTTGTTTTTGGCTTGTATGGATAAATTGAATTTCTTCTTTTTTCCTGACCAGGGGTGCAACTTTAAGAATATTTTTGGTTGGTAAATCAGCCTCGGAATGCCCACTTCATCCCCAGAAAATGTGGGGGGAGCATCTGACCAAAACTCTGAGAGGAAATCGAATCAGGACAAGCAGACATTAGACTTTTATAGGTATAGAGATTAAAAAATATAAAGTTCTACAGTCGAAATGTTTGTTCTGCTATTACAAACTTAACACATGCACACTGGCCGGCCACACACTTGAAATGTGATGTTTTTGTCTTCTTGAAAATTTGTGCGAAAAAAAAAAGTTATTATTTTTTTTGGCAAATTTCTTGGAGCCACTGTCAGGAAGTATTTAGAGTTTGCGCAGTGAAAAGGTAATTATCATGATAGGATATAACCTTTTTTGGCACATTTTCATGTTAGCTTGTTCAGGTTACTGGGCAGATCCTGGAGAAACATTATGGATGTCTTCCTGTGATTCCGTAAATGACCTTGAAGAAGATATTTTCCTTCTCTCTCTCTCTCTCTCTTTTTTCTCTCTTCTTCTTTTTCTCATAAACTCTTGGAACAGATTGCTGCTAAACTTAGTATACACACGTGCTGACCATGGCAAGATGAGCTGGAGGTATAGGTTATCACACATTCCCATACAGATTGAACTGGGGAACACTGTATTCTCCTGATAACTCTGTGTACCTCTCTCTGATGTAATGGAGTTATCAGGAGAGTTGGGACCATTCTCCTTCCTTTGGTAGTTTATCATTCCTCATTTCTTTTGCTGGGTAAACAGAGGTGAACATTTCTTCTGTTTGACTGATAGTGGCTGTACCTTTACAAACCATTCGAATTGACCTTTAATACCACTAACCTAACCATGAATACCCCCAACAAACCATGAATACAGCAGCAAAACCAACATGCTGGATATAGAAAAACAAAAAAAAAGCTCTCCAGTTAAATTGGCTGATCCAATCTGCAGCCAATAGCTGTCCTTATGTATATACAGCAAGTAAAAGTGCAGTGAGCAGGGTTTAATCCAGGAAGGTTTCACAAGACCTGTACTTCCAATAACTGGAAGTGTTCAAATTGAATAGGGCGAGTGAGGGAAATGAATATAATTAAATAGACGATTTAAAAGGGAATTGATTAGTCTCCCAGCTGGACCTTTCATCCTTTCTTTTTTTAAAGTTTTCCACTTAAGTGACCTCATATTTCAAACGTGTGACTTGCCATCTGGCTATTAATCTCTGGTCTCGTCTCATCTCACTAATGAGATCCTAAGAAATGCTCAAACATGCATTGACTGGGATTCCTCCCCGTCTTCCCTTCCCCTGTTCTAAAGCATACGACAATAGGTGCACTAGGTTATTCCATAATAGGGTTTTATAACCATAGTATAAGAATTATATTTGTTTAATGCGTGTGAAACACAACACATTTTCTTGTTGTCTTCTCTCAGTTGCTTCTTTTCATCGCTTACACAGTGTAGCTAAAGGTCATATTTCCCCTCTCAACATGCCCTGCCGTGGCAGAGGTGGCTGGCTTCCACAGTCTGTTACACGAGTGGTGTTGAAACACCTCGAAACATGGCGGGAGACTTTCACTGCATCTGCCATGTGCCACAAAACATGTCCTCACTGTTCAGTTCAGGTATGCACTATCAGATTGTCCAGTCTAGTCCACAGGTTGATCTACAGCTGCAAGACAAACAAAATTCTTATTATAAAATTTTAGCACCAATTGTCAACTCAACATCTTCACCTCTGCAATATTGTTTTCTTGTTTACATAATGCACAAATGTTCTAATTATCTATACCATTATATTTAGTGCTGCTGAAAGTGTACAGCAATCTCTATAACTTTAAATAGTGCAGTGGCAATATGGGTAACATGGATTGTCCACCATTTTTAATGTTATACATTTTATTAATGCACTGAACCCAGTGGTAATTAATTCTGCTGCCATATGTCCACCTGCACTGTAGCCATATATGTGTGACGACTCAAGTCATGTGACTATCATATGCCCACCCTCTGTTTGTGTAGTGTCTGTGTGCGTTAGAGAGAGAGATGCAGCGAGAGGATTTACGCCGCATCAAGGAAGAGGAGGATCAGGTGAAGGAGGAGGAGGCTGAGAAGAAGAGGCAGCGCAGGTTGGAGGAAGCTCTTCAGAGGAGGAAGATGAGGGAAGACCAGCAGCAGAAACTCAGGGAAGAGGAGGAGAGCAACTGGGAGAAGGCCATGAGTGGGGAGCTTAGAGGTCGGAGGAAGGCGGCCATTGGTGCTGCAGAGAGTGTGTCTGAGGTGCAAAGGCTGGCCGAAGGGTTCTTACTAACAGAAGACAGAGACTTTGACCTCTATACTGCCATGCATAAGAGTGAGTATGAACAGTTTCTCTGATAATCAGTCATTGTCCATGCTCTCAATTTAGGTTAGTGAGGCAATGAAACAAAATATTGACATTGGATGTGGCAATATATTAGATATTTCTTTTGCATTAGGAGAAAAACATTTATAGGAATGAAATTTCTGAAATGAGATTACTTTTCTTTCCTTCTTTCTTTCCTTACTTCTTTCCTTCTTTCTTTCCTTAATTCTTTCCTTCTTTCTTTCTTTCCTTCTTTCTTTCTTTCTTTCCTTCTTTCTTTCCTTCTTTCTTTTCTTCTTTCTTTCCTTCCTTCCTTCTTTCTTTCCTTCCTTCCTTCCTTCTTTCTTTCCTTCCTTCCTTCTTTCCTTCCTTCCTTCTTTCTTTCCTTCCTTCCTTCTTTCTTTCCTTCTTTCTTTCCTTACTTCTTTCCTTACTTCTTTCCTTCTTTCTTTCTTTCCTTCTTTCTTTCTTTCCTTCTTTCTTTCCTTCTTTCTTTCTTTCCTTCTTTCTTTCTTTCTTTCTTTCCTTCTTTCTTTCTTTCCTTCTTTCTTTCTTTCTTTCTTTCCTTCTTTCTTTCCTTCTTTCTTTCCTTTTTTCTTTCCTTACTTCTTTCCTTCTTTCTTTCTTTCCTTCTTTCTTTCCTTCTTTCTTTCCTTACTTCTTTCTTTCTTTCCTTCTTTCTTTCTTTCCTTCTTTCTTTCCTTCTTTCTTTCCTTACTTCTTTCTTTCCTTCTTTCTTTCCTTACTTCTTTCCTTCCTTTTTTTCTTTCTTTCCTTCTTTCTTTCTTTCCTTCTTTCTTTCCTTACTTCTTTCCTTTTTTCTTTCCTTCTTTCTTTCTTTCCTTCTTTCTTATCTTTTTTTTCCTCTGTTGATTTCTGTGTCTATCCAAATATTTAACAGTTGTTAATGCTCTGCGCAAACATGAGGAGGGATGGGTGTTTGAAGAGCCCGTGACAGAGGCCATTGCCCCAGGCTATTTCGAGGTGGTTACTGAACCCATGGACTACATGACTGTTGAAAAGAAACTGGAGGAACATGCTTACAAACAGAGAGATGGTGTAAGAAAAAACATTGTGTAGTAATGCACTGCTCCAATGAATACAAACTAGAAAAGACTGATAGTGCATCTATATGACAAACTAATATGGTAGCATTAAGTCAATGTAGGAATACGTATTCAATGCTGTGTGTTTTCATCCCATGCAGTTTGTGGCGGACATGGAGTTGATTTATGACAACTGTTGCAGCTACAACGGCGATGACAGTGAGTATTTTGAACTGGCAGAAGATATGAGGAAGATGTTCCGCTCCTTGGTCAAGGTGCATATTGAGGGAGAAGCACCAGAGGGGGACGACAATGATAATGCCAAGGGCAAGAGAGGAAGGAGACAGGAGTCTCGCTCGCCTTCGGTGTGTCATACTCCACAACTCACCTCAGAGAGCTCTAGTGAGGAAGAGAGCGACGATGGCAGGCAAGTGCATTGCCGTGCATGCATCACTTGTGACACATGCTCACATACAACACACATTCTCACTTGAACACTCATATTCATATGCACAGCACTGCTCTCCATCTTCTAATATATATATGTTGGTTTGTGTGTGTGTGCTACACATAATGGCCAAATCCTTGCACTGAAAGGAATGAAACTTTCAGGGTTTGCACCTGACACACTGGGGATAGTTTTAAGCCCAAACATTTGTAAGGGGGGGGAGGGGGAGGGAGACACCACACCTGGTGAGGAATGAAGGAATTTAAAAAGCCTTACACACACACACACACACACACACACACACACACACACACACACACACACACACACACACACACACACACACACACAGTCTAAAATGGTGTTTTGAGTAGCTCTACCATGTTTCATGTTTACATTGGCCTCAGCAACATCGAGTATATGCTATTAGTACCACATGTACACACATGCCCATATACCACACACTCTGATTTCTCTCTCTCTTTCCTCTCTTCTGTAGTGATGAGCCCTACACAGAGGGCGGAGGTCGTAGCTCAAAGAGGTCTTCCCATCGTAATCGTGACAGGGGACAGGCCCTGAAGATCCCTTCCTTCCTGGAGGAGCGTATGAGGCAGCAGGGCCTGGGGCTGCGAATGCCTCCCCCATCTCAGCCCTTCCCCCCTCACTTGCCCCCACACCTCCACCATCAGTTCCTCCAACAACAGCAACAGCAGCAGCACTACATGATGATGGCTGCTGCTGGCAGAATGCCACGCCCCCCACACATGCCTCCAGACATGTTTGGCCTTGGGTACCCCTACTCTCGCCATCCTCCTGCTTACCTTGGGGAACATTTGGGACCAGGTGGACAAATGGGACCAGGCGGGCCAATGAGACCAGGCGGGCCTATGGGACCCATGGGACCTGGTGGGCCAATGGAACCTGGCGGGCCAATGGGACCTGGTGGACCAATGGGACCTGGCGGACCGATGGGACCAGGCGGACCGATGGGACCAGGCGGACCGATGGGACCAGGCGGACCGATGGGACCAGGCGGACCGATGGGACCAGGCGGACCGATGGGACCAGGCGGACCGATGGGACCTGGTGGACCGATGGGACCAGGTGGACCGATGGGGCCGAGAGGACTGATGGGACCTGGTGGACC
The DNA here is from genome assembly GCA_963969325.1 of Lycopodina hypogea. Classification (NCBI taxonomy): domain Eukaryota; kingdom Metazoa; phylum Porifera; class Demospongiae; order Poecilosclerida; family Cladorhizidae; genus Lycopodina; species Lycopodina hypogea. Next base: position 10,929,664 of record OZ017786.1, read on the forward strand.
GATGGAACCGGGTGGGCCAATGGGACCGAGAGGACTGATGGGACCTAGTAGACCAATGGAACCAGGTGGGCCAATGGGTCTGAGAGGACTGATGGGACCAAGTAGACCAACGAGATCTGGTGGCCCAATGGAATCTGGCAGCCCAATGGGACCAGGCAGACCAACAGTGAGACCAGAAAAACCAGCTAAATCAGGTGATCCAGAAAAATCGGAGGAACCAGGACAACCGGGAAAAAGAGACCGCACCAACTCTCCTGGTCAGCCCTCTTCATCGGGAATGTTCCCATCACCTTCACGCGATCATCCACCAATGTACCCAGCCCCTCCAGGTCATATGATGGACCCCGGCATGTACCCCCCATCCCAACATTACCCCCTGCCTCCCCGTCACCACCCATCACATCCGACACACCCCCAGCATGCTGCATACAGGCAACAGATGCAAATGTTCTATGAGATGCAGTACCAGCATTCAATGATGGACCCTCGGGCCATGGGGATGGACCATAGTTTAATGAGAATGGACCCTCATGCTACAGGTGTTGCCCATGGAGTTGTGGAGAGTCCTAGGGGAAAAGAAATTCATGCTACCAAAGGAAGAGGGAGGAAAGGAGAAGTGGACAGAGCAAAGAAACAAGATGGAAATGAGGCTGACCGACTAAGTAGAACCAAAGAAGCAAAAATAGAAGAAGATATTAAAGAAGAGGAGGGGGAGGAGGAAAATGGCAATATGGAAAAGGATGAGAAAAAAGGAATTAGAAGTGGAATTAATTCAGAGGAAGCAGAGAAAGAGAATGAGGACGCAGAGGAAGAAAATGAGGATGCAGAGGAAGAAAATGAGGAAGCCAGGGAGGAAGCGAATGATGTGGAGAAAAGTGATGAGATGGTGGATAGATTCGAAGGAGGGAAAAGTGAAAATGTTGAAGAAAACCAGGTGAAGGAGGAGAGAGGTAAGGAGAAGAGATTGTCTTCTCAAGCTGAAGGAGAAGGTTTGAAGGATGGAGAAGAGTCGAAACTTAAGGATCAAGAAGAGGTAAAATTGAAAGATGGGACTAGTTTGGAAAATGAACGAGAAAATAGCAAAAGAGAACGAAGCAATAGTCGTGTGAGCTCAAGCACTCCTACTGAATCTGGCGGGTGCAAGAAGAAGCCTCAGGAAATGAAAGACCCTTCTCAGTGGCCACCCGAGGAGGTGGAAAGATACAGGCAAGATTTTAGTACACTGCATGTCCTGGGTGTGATTTAAGCAAAGCCCTAGCCTAAATGCACCCTAAAATGTGGGCAGGCCTCTTGGTTCATCCCATACTGCATGTTTTGAACTAAAACATTTCAGTTTACACATTTATGATGTTGTTTCCTTGTCTACTGCAGGTATCATCAGCAAATGAACATGCAGAGAATGCGTAAGGATGCCATTGCCCGGGGCTATGCAGGTCCAACAGCAGCACACCCTCCTCCCTATAGCCCCATCCGCCCCTTGACACCTCCGACAAGCGTGAGTGAAGAAGCCATGGCTGCATATTACGCACACCAGCAACAGCAGCAGCAGCAGTATATGTATGGCCAGCAGCAATCTTCCCAGCACCTGCCCCCCTACCCCCCTCCCAATCACCGTGGTGATCCCAGATCCATGGAGGCTGCACGGCACCATTACTGGATGGAGATGCAGCGACATCAACAGCAACAACATTACTATCACATGATGAGGCAGCAACAGCAGCAGCAAATGGCTGAGCAGAAGAGGACACAACCCAAAGCACATTGGCAGTCAGTGGAGTGTGGAGGTAATGTCACGATCCCCTTATAGAAGGAATGACTCTGATATCCATGTGTAAAAGGAATTTCTTTATGTCCCAGTCCCTTCTATACATAACAAGTAACTCTGATGTCCTTTTGGAACAATTATCCTCAGTCCTTACGGAATAATGGCCTTATAGGTTGATAACAATTTTATATATTGTGTGTGTGTGTATATGTATATATAATAAGGAAGTCTTTAGCGTAGAAATCCTTTACCCTCTTTGGAATTTGTAACCTTCCTATGTCTAAACATAACTGAGATATAAATTTATAATATGATTGTCGCTGTATCTCATTTAAAAGTTTTCATTATGTTGAAATGGTGTTTCTTACCATTTTATTCAACAAACTCAATCACGAGCGTCAAGTCATTGAACACGAGATAATGAATGTTCTAAGGTTCTACTTATATATGATTTCTAGAATGCTGAGGTGGACACAGCAACAATAAACCATCTAGTGCATGACTGCACCTGAACACACAATAACTATCACTACACCTGAACACACAATAACAATTACTGCTCTAAATCAGTCTATACATACAGTACAATAAACATCTTATATCAGGGCCATGTGTCTGACTTTCCTGCTCTCCCTCCAAGCAAAATTGATTAGCCTGACTCTACACTGTAAATCTATCCTACACATGTATTGTGGGGGGGGGGGTTGGGAGAGAGAGGGGGGAGGGGGGTTGGAGAGAGAGAGGTGGTGGGGGGGAGGGGGGTTGGGAGAGAGAGGGGGGGAGGGGGGGTTTGGGAGAGAGAGAGATGTCCCGTATATTCATATCATAAAAGAGCCAGTGTGTGTCATAATGGTTTCCACTCGTGTTAGCCTTGAGGAAGTATGCGTACGGAAGCATAAAAATGTATGATAATGCCATTAATAGATTCCTGAAAGTGGACGGAACTTGTAATAAACGAGAAAGTATGCAAGTTAGGAATTAATACAAAAGCTACTATGGAGGAACGTGCTACACGATGAATAGCAATCTTGTGAATGAAATGTTAGGACTTTTCAACAACCATGATTTCCATATATAAAGCCTTTCTGTCTCTGTGCATTTCTAACCTTTAGCCATCCTCTGCAATTGCTCTGTGATTACCAGCAACACAAATTTACACATCACCTTTGGTATCAATTCCCTAACAAATCTGTAATGGTATTGCACTGTTAGGAATGGGGCAACTTCATGTTTATGTCACCTAATACGTACTAACAGCCTAACCTAATATATAACATCTTATCTTATAATTGACATGTAGCTATTTGAGACATACATTGTCCCTCTCCCCCCACTTCCTGTGTGTGTGTGTGTGTGTGTGTGTGTGTGTGTGTGTGTGTGTGTGTGTGTGTGTGTGTGTGTGTGTGTGTGTGTGTGTGTGTGTGTGTGTGTGTGTGTGTGTATTTACTGTTGTTAGGTGCCGAGGGCGTGAACAAGGAGAGAGCAGCAGAGACTGGTCAGGAAGGGCTGGAGGAGGAGGTGCCTGACTACCAGGACTCCCTGATCAGGTACACCCTGGCCCTGGGCAAGGATGGGGAGGAGGGAGGGGAGCAGCCTGCTAAGAGGAAGGGCGTCCAAGAGGGAGCTGACTCGGGCGACGTTGATAAGAAGGATGAGCACTCACTTGATGCTGATGCAGATGTCGATGGTGCAAGCAACAAGAAGCCCGAGGCTCCTGAGCTGCCAGCGAAGGATGATAATAAAAAGACAGCAGATGAAGAAGGGAAAGTGCAAGAGAACAGGAAAGACGCTGCACGGGATTGGGATAGGAAGAAGCAGAGGCACATGGAACATCATCGTCCTCCTTCATATCCTCATCCTCCACCTCCACACTTTCAGCGCCCTCAACACCACCCTGCCCATCCTCTTCCGGGGGCCATGATGAACAACTCTGCCAACGGGTACCCCTCGATGCCTCCCTTCCTTCCCCAGCCAGGGCAATACCCTCCACATCAGCAGTACCCTCATCACCCGGCTGGACTTGGGGAGGAGTCAAGAAACGGAGGCCATCCTCACTCGTACTACCCTCCTCCCCATCCATACTCGTCGGCCTACAGAATGCCCTTCTACCCACCACCACATGCTATGATGCCCCCAGGCAAGCCAAATACATGTTAGAATGTCTGTGCATGCTTGCTTCTTGTACTGTGTTAGTCGTAGGAGAATGTGGTGTGACTGTACTATCAGATTGAAGTGTGTCCACCACACTAAGTCAATTTTCAGTCTGGTTAAGGGTTGGTGGTCACACGTCTATGCACAGGACAACTACCCTAGTCTGTCACTGCAATCAGTCGTCATGATACATCCATCTGACCGAACATGTGTGAGTTCATCACAAGAAATACATAGTCCACAGAGATGTGGTGTGGGTGATCTCCCCTAGAATAGCTGAGTATGGCTATGTGCTGTTGTTGCTTGATGAACCCGTCCAGGCATTTAAACCTTTCTGTATATGGTGGTGTAAACCCCTAATTTCTTTTTGAGTTTACAAATTCCTTATCTTAGAGGATTGCCAATCTGGAAGAGGTACACATTTATGTATTGCATTAGTAGGGATAACTGGGTTTGACTGGATTTTGTAGGAATGTTTAATCTGCACAGCCCTGGCAGCAGAGGCACTTGTTTAGGACTTATGAAGCCTGCATCTCTCGGTTAGCTTCTCTGGCTGGCTGGCTACTTAGCTCAATTCACCACTGATGTGATGCTGCTCACACTGAACCCTTTCTTTATTGTCATTGATGGTTCCATATTAAAACCAAAAGGGTCAATATAATTTTAATTTATACTCACAAATGGGAATTCTAGGATTTTTTGAAGCAATCCAGGAGGAACTGATTGGCTTACCATAACCTTCCTACTCCTGTCCTTTTCACATCATAGGTTTATTAAATTTGGTTCTTCTTAGTTCAGAAATGTGCTATGTAAAAAAGGCTAACCAGACAAGCAGTGTTTCTATATCCGCCCGATGCCACAATAACACATTTTGTATGATTGTTAGGTGAGGGTTGGCCTCGACCTGGTCCATCAAAGAGACCTTCCTCTCGGGATGCTTCAGAAAAGAGTGGTATGTTTACAACTCCCTCTTTGTTGTAATACTACTTGCGATTGAATCTGCCAGATTTACACATGATCTCTGTCTTAAGTACACACCATTTATTCCATTTTTAGCCCATTACAGTCCCAATTTGTAACTTACAGACTATTATTATGGTCTATTCCTCTGCAGCACCTGCAGCTAAGAAGCTGTGCCCTCCTTCCTCCACAAGCCCTGCAGAAGCCGAGATGCTCTCTCCTCCATCTGCCAGTCCTGCAGCAGCTAAGAAGCTTTGCCCCAATCCAAGTCCCAACAAGAACAGGCAATGAAATGGACACACATCCACTTCTTACACATTATCTTTTCAGCCTCTATAACTAAATAAACGCACACATGCATACATACTTCTATCACTGGTCACCATAACAATGTAATATACGAATGCAGATTATATTATGCATAAGCTACTAATTAACTAAAAAATGTTCTGTAAATTTAATCAATTTCATAACCACACAAATTGAAAGTGTTTGGAGGAAGGGAACAAATGTATGGCAGGAAGTCCTACATAAGTCCTTCTAGGCCAGCAGAGCAGAGGCAGTTGATGATTCACTGCAAGGGGGAAGGAAGGGGAGAGAGAAACAAAGCATCAAGGTCTATCAAGAACCAACCACACATGCACCATTAATATTAAACTGCCTGCCAAGCACAATGCAGACATGCCAGTTGGGTAGCCGAGTTAGTATTTACGGTTAAGCATAAAAAAACCGTATGGGACCAAGCTAATTCATAAGTGCCTAGATTTCCCCCCTTCACACATTTAATGATAATCTTGCTGTCAAAACAATGTAAAGAATTTCTGTCTGCACCACTCGCCATGTCCTCTCAATGCTCAATATTGCTATGTCAGCATCTTAAAGTAATTATGTCCTATTCAAAATTTCCTGTTAGAACTCAAAACCACTGTACACATTTATTTTGCATCGATACAGACACAAGACATGTTTCAGCATTCCTCTCAGTCCTAATGTCTGAAAGTCTTGTCACTTTGTCAAGAGCATAGATTGGAACTTCTAACTTCTTGTTCCTTCATTTGTGGCAGTGTGTGCACATGCACCGGAGAAATTGTTATTCTAAGTGATGTCATGTGTTGATGTCCTCTCCCCTCTGTATCCTTCACTGATCAAGAATAAATGGCTCTCCTATATATATATTTTTTATCCCTCGTAACTTTATCTCTCTAGTTAACATTGTTTTTTTTTGTGCTAATTTTGAGAGTATTGCTCTCACACTATATAAGGACTGTCACTGGCATGGAATTACTTCTTGGGCATTTACACGTAACACACTTGAACGATAAGTATTTAAACACAGTATAATTACACAATGTAACAATATGTGACTATTTCCAGTATGAACTTCCAAATGTGAAGGAACGTTTGTTACACTATCATAAACTCCTGCACTCAGCAACAGTATTCCTTACAAACAAGTCAAATATACTATAGGACAAAGATGCAAGTTGAAAAAAGATAAGCACCTTTCACATACTCGTGATATCTGTTTGGCCGAAAACATTCATTGTTTCCCCCTCCCACTCCAGTGTTTATATAGGTAGTATTGTAAAGCATATCCAACTGATTCTATAACCAAGAAGCAACACAGTCCGGTGATCAAAGAGCAGAATTGTTCACATCTCTGTGGATGAGGACATGGACATAACGGCTCCAAACTTGAAAAGGGCTCGCCTAGCAACCATTAATGTCTCCACATTCCAGATCTCTTGGCAAGTCATCCTTGGGACAAAATCAAGAGACTGCCAATCATTTCAACTTGTAATTCAAAAAATATATATGGTAAGTCCTTCGGTCTTTCAACTTCTGTTACTTGTTTTAAAACGATTATTGTTTTTTTTTTAATATGGAGGACGCCAGCATAGGAATGCAAACATCACATTCACAGATATACATACACATGTTCTAATAGGGCCAGCCACTCCCTCCCCCCTTCCTAATCCCACACTACTGTCAGGTTTACTAACTGTTCATTACGTCACTTACTACTTCCAGTTAGCAGGAAGCATTCTCTTGGTCTTGTAGTAGCGAGCTAATCGATGGATACGACTCTCCACCAGAATAAGACGGAACTTGGAGTCCTTATCCTGCAGACGTGGGAACTTACGAATCAGATAGGCTCATGCATTATCACTGCTATACCCTTGTTAAGGAAACCTGAGACCACAAGTGAGATGATCCTTTACCATTTAAATGAGACTAGAATTGTAGCTATAATTGGGGTGATATTTTCATATAAATTTTATCCGGAAGATTTCCTCCCTCTATATTTGAACCACCCCAACCCATGCCTATTGTCATACATGACAACGGCATACTAGAGCAGGTGCCAGTTTTGACCACAAGTTGTCAGACAGCTGATTGCACAACATGACTAGCCCTGGCCCTAATATACACACATAGCTGACAGACATTGATGTCCTCTGATCTCTCTGGGAAAGAGAAAGGAGTACAAACCTTCCTGTGTTTCTCCATGTGCTTCCTGATGGCCACTGCCTTCTTGATCAGGTAGTACAAGTCCTCTGGCAGGGAAGGGGCCAGTCCTGCACATGGCCAACAAGGTGTGGGGGGGGGGGGGGGGGGTGGGGGAGAGAGGTATGAAGGGGTGTGGCAGTGTAAATGATTGAGACATATGACTTTTGTGCGCACACACACCCACAAAGAGAGCAGCAGCACAATAACCACGCATCGGTTTCAAGAATGCTGCACGCAGGGGACACACTTTAATACTAAACAGTTCTGCACTTATCACTGAGTGAAATAACATTGATAAGACATTTTCTTAATGAAGCACCACCACACACTCTCCAAGTCAATTGACTGTAAGGTAATACACTCTTTCACTACTCAGCTTTTACCACAGCTAACCTTTGGCCTTTAGGACACGCAAAATCTTGTTTCCAGTGATTAGCTTGACTTGAGCCACTCCATGCGAGTCACGCAGTATCACACCTATAAGACCACAAATGTTTCAATTTGCTTAAGCGATTCCAAAACTTCGTGGATTGATACATATTACATTAAGGTAGATTAAGCTAAGCTCACCAATCTGGGAGGGGTAGAGACCCTTCTTGGCAAGCTTGAATATCTGCTCTTTAATTTCATCTGCACTTTGTTTCAACCACTACATACAGTCAAACCATACAGACTTCACAAGATATAAATAATTCAATGCAGAGAAATACAAGCTTCCTTCACAACCCATAATGGTTCATTTTGCTTGCCCTCATCATTCTCCCACTGGTACGCAGAGCAAACACTGAAGTAAACTAACAATAACTCACAGTTGGAACAGTTCTCCTGTACGGCAGGGCACTTTGGGAAATACCCTTCCTGCAGGGGATTCGAAACTTATTGAAGGTTTTTTTCCCAGTCAGTGCGTATCAAGACATGCTAACTCACCCTGGCGCGTGCATGCGACCCATGTTGCAACCTGAAGACAACGATAGCACACTACTTACGAGAAATTGAAGAAATGGGGAAGAAAGTAGACACGTGTTGGTGGTCACGTGATAGGTGGATTTCTTTCTCAATGAAAACCCAGCGCTTGTTCGACCTTAACCAATACGTGAATGGGAAGGTGTCGTCATACTGAAGAAGTCTATGACAGAAGTCTGTTCCCTTTGATTCTTACTGTTTTGTCACATTATTGTATGAAAAAGTAATTCATATAGCAAAAAAATGATTCTTTAATATGTCAAGGTTACCTCCCTTGTGTTGCAAGGAAGAAATATGTAAGGGAACTGCCATACCTGTCTGTCAATCTCTATCTATACTATAAATATGTCTGTCTGTGTATCCTCAATTCACATTTGAAGGGCTAAGGTTAGACCCACACACCCATATATATTTAGAGTCAGTGTCACCAGGGGAACATCATAAGCATACCTATATGTTCACACTCCTTTCTATATTAAAAAAAAGAGCCAAAAAAGGTACTTTTGCCAGAAAAAAGAATGGAGCTACGGGCCTAAAATTTGGCATGCAGACACAATTTGACTCTGTCAATAACATGAGGTGGGTCTCATCTGGCCACACCTCTTCTGTGCGTAAGGCTAAAAATGCCAAAAATATTGTACTTCTAAAAAACACCTTGACCTAATCACATGTTCACTTTTCTTTTAGAAGTCTATAACATGTCTTCAAAGCAAACATTTAGGTGACTACTGCCCATGAAAGATTGGCCAAAAAACCACCCTTAGGGCAGAGTTGTTTTTTTTATGCTAGTTTATGTAACTTTTAGATTATTGAGGTTCCCTGTGAGACTTCTAGGTGTCTCTGTGCCCCTCATTGCTATGGCCACAGTCCACAAGACTATTGACCTCATGGTATTTATAGTTTCACTTGAGCTTACTATAATTCTCAATTTTTTTCTTTCTTTGTTATATCTCCTCCCAGCTACTTGGGCCTACTGGTAAATTGGGGGTCACCCAAGGATGGGTTTAGGAGAAGATGGTGAAAATTGGAGGGGGAAGGTGGGATCTCACTTTCTCTGAAGAAATATATACTGAAATCCACCTCAAGAAAATCATAGGCATATTTTTCCTAATTTGGGGGTTATCAACTGAACAGTCTTCCTGTGATCAATATTGATTCTTCTCCAGTTAAGACTCTGGAATCTGTACCAAGTGGAGATTGGATTCCCTGCCTCATACCGGAGGACTTGGGTAGTTGGTCAAATTGATGATGTGAGTAAACTATTGTTGTTCTGTTTTTTGTGTTTGCTTTGGTGGTGATGTCAGTATTGGTTAGCATGCTCAATTTATTCTAACACTTTTCTCCCCACCCCATCCTCATCATAAACAAGAAATAAAGCGCCCCCCCCCCCCCCCCCCCCCCCCAGCCAAACACTTACAAAACACATTACAGGTGTTTAACTCTCCTTTCTGGATGATGCAATTTTTTTTATTTTTTAAACCAAACATTTCTGTCAGACAACTGAGATGTTATTTGATGTCAAATTCTGACCCTCACCCCACAAATCCCAACACCACACGAAGTGAGGATGAAATTCATCCATCCAATAATGAGCCACATCTCATTCACCTATATATTGCAAACATTTCATCCATGCTCTCACACACAGTGGGAAAATGGTGGAAATTGATAGCTCTTTACTAGATCTGATTTTTTCCCCTCTCTCTATTGTACTGGTACTAGAAATGACCAGCATAGCAAAATGTAATGAGGTCTTGCTAGATAAAACACAAATGATTATTGAAAATGATGACTATAATGCAATACATTTCATTCAAATAATGTACGTACATACAAGATAAAGCATGAAAAATAGATAAATGCTAACTAATTTTTGTCTAGTAGAAGATGGTTAGATATGTGTCCTTCTTCGTTGGCTCCGTCGTCTGTGGAGTCGCCCCCCAGCAGGGAAGAGCCCTCCATCTCGTCCCTGCTACTCCCAGTGGAGGTGGTGGAGGTGGTGATGGTAACCATGGTGAGTGTGACAGAGGTAGAGGGCTCCACTACGTCTTGGCCTGTAGAGATGGTCAGGCCATCATCAGAACTCAGACTTGGATTTATCCCTGAGTCTTCATCGTGTTGCATCTCCATGGTGATTTGGTTGACAGAGCTGGGGTTTACAATGGCCGCCTGAAGCTTCTCGCACACTCGTCTGAATCGACGTGTGGGCCCTGAAACACAAGAATACAAAAAGCTATCACAAGCACATACAGCAATATTCAACTGAACATAAGGCATTGCACCAAAGGGATAAAAATTATTAGCACAAGACTTTCCAGTGCTCTTTTGGTAACTCTCGCACCATCAATTCCAAGTATTCTCTACTTTTATCGTGAGAGCACGTAGAGTTTTTGAATATTAGGTACCTGCAATCTATGATCGCAAAATTTGTTGCCTTTACATGAAACATTCCTGGCTACAACCAAGCATCCCGGGAGACCAATTATTCCAGACATAATGTACTAACAAAGGAAAGTATATTTGATTGATTCCATTCGTCTCTTCAATCTCCCTCAGTGTCGTGTTGTGTTGATCAATATTAGTATTAGTTAGTGTGATGTCTGTTGATCCAAAAATATCAATTTCAGGTCAAATTAGTTTTTTTTTTTTATGTCTGTGTGTTCAACAATGTCATGTTGTTTACACATGAACCTCTGACTGTTGACAAACTCAAGTGCGTATAACATTTGCTTATCTTTAGCGTTTCTTAAAAAGAAAAAAAAGAAGGCAGCACGCTTTTTGATTAATGTATCTTGTTTTGTGACAGGTCTAACTCATCACAAGATCTCATCACAAGTTTGTGAGAAGCTCTGAACTATTAGAAAGGTTCCTTTCATTTGGATCAGCTTTTTATAGAATCAGTGCTACACAAATTGAGCTGCTTGCTACAACAAACATTTGTGACTACTTGAAGTGGAAAGAAACATACACCTCTGGTGAGTGAAAGAATGTGATTAAAGGCTGAAGAAAATGGGAAGAGAAAAAAAGGAAGGATGCATACATCCCATAAGGCATGATCAAACATACACACACCCACCCACCCACCCACTTCAATGGACTAATCCTAATAATAACTAACAATGTCTGTCTGTCTGTCTGTCTGTCTGTCTGTCTGTCTGTCTGTCTGTCTGTCTGTCTGTCTGTCTGTCTGTCTGTCTGTTCTCTTTGGCTCACGATACCTGAGAATTTGTTGTTGTTTTGACTGCCTACGAATTGTGGCTAAACAGGCACTTTTCTGCATTTCTATGCATTTAGGGTGAGATTGTGGTAAAGAGTCATTGACACACCCCCACTCAACCGGCCCCCCCCCATCCCCAAGAAAAAACAAAACAAAAAACATAACAAAACAAAACAAAAACCAAACAAACAAACAGAAGAACAAACAAAATAACAAAAATAAACAAAAAATAAATTTCTCAAATTGGGAAAATTTTAAAGTACTGCCACCTTTATAACTTTCCTTTGGAATGCCCACAACCCACACTTGTACTTGTTGCAGCTTGTTGCAGCTGTTCTCTACTTCCTTGTAAGATTTTGTCTTGCTCCCCGAAAGGAGAGGGGAGAGAGAGAGAGTACACTGCAGCAGCTTCAATTGTGGATTGTGGGCATTCGGAAAAGTGAGGAAAATGATTATACAGTTACTGAACCCCAGAATGACACATTTTTGAAGGCCACAAGTCACTAGTTTGCCGGATGGATTCTTCTAAAGGTCATAGGCCATCCAGTGTGTGGGTGTGGATGTTGTCTGCTCATTAATTTTTGCCAATGTCAGCCATACAGTATACAGTGGCAGTGTTACTACCCCCCCCCCCCCCCCCAATACTTCAGTAGCCAAAGGTATCACTAGCAGAGGTGAAAGTGGCTATGGTGCACTCTCATCAGGGGGTGTGGTCTTTTCTGGTCACAACAGGAAACAGTAGTGGTGTCAAACTAACATAAGGTATAGGGGTATGGTCTCCTGAACAACACACAGAACAACCAATGAAATGTCCCACAGATAAATGTGCAGAATAAGCAAACCAACAAACAAATGAACCATAAGCAAACCCTAGCCCTAGGGCACAAGAAAATTGCTAATTGGTTCTGGATTTGAATTTTGCTCCCTATAAGCACCTTTGCTAACAGCTACAGATTGGCACCAGTATCGTTTGATTTGTCCTCCCAGTTGTAAATGTTTTGTAGTGTGTCAACTCAGCTCTGTGTGCATTTATGTTGAGGACACTGTTGCCATGGTTACATACAGGCGAGTACATGCATGAACAGATTAACACCAATGCATAACCTGTATTAATCACAGATGAATGCCACCATGGCTTGCCAATAAGTAAGTGTTTTATGAAGTTCTCTTAGTCTTGTTATGGACTCTCCTTTCCTTTGATTTCCACTTACACACCAATTTCCAAAGGACAAAGCAAATTATTTTTAAATATTTGCATTGACTTTGAGTCACCTGAGCCCTAGTAAAGGAAAGAATTGAAAAAAAAAAAAAAAAAAAAAAAAAAAAAAAAAAAAAAAAAAAAAAAAATTACTATTATAACAAGGCTGGAAATTTCCAGCCAAAAACCAGCTCACTTAATGTTTTAACTTAATCAAAAAAAAGAAGGGGAAAAAACAACAACTCAACCATGACCAGGAGTTGGACGTGGTGCCTCAGCACTGGTGGTCAGAGGAAGTTTCATAACAAGAACAAGAACAAGATGCCCAAAAAAGTAATATTTTGACTCCGCAAATTTGTTAAAGTTTGTGAGTAAAAAGAGAAAGCAAAGATATAGCTCCATTTTAGCTACTCAAAACATAGTCATTTTCCAACAATCTTCAGTTTGATTAGTATCTGTGAACTCAAAATGAACCTAAGATCCGATTTCTATTGTAAAGTGGATGCATGTTGGAGGTGTTCTGAGGCACACACATGGAGGAGGTTCACAAGAGAGATTAGGCTCAGTGAGGAGATGTTACCAATGATCTATTTTGGTTGGTATTAGAGCTGTCGGAATGGAGTGACAAAGGGTAAGGCGTGTAGAGCAGTATAAGTGATGCCCGCTAAAGGACAGTTCACTAC
>OZ017786.1:10943311-10978488 GCA_963969325.1 Lycopodina hypogea
CTGAGGCTACAAGCATTCTTCCAAGAGAGTGAAATAAAAATAAACTTAAAGAGATGCAAGTGAAGAAGCACTGCCAATTATGTTATCACACACCCACACACACATACACCAACCTACCCATATAGAATACAGACAGAGATACAGACATGCAGAGAGAGAGAGAGAGAGGGCGAGAGAGAGAGTAAAGTTGATAGTTTTTTTTTCTCACTTAGCAAGAAAAATGATGTCAGATAACAAAATCATTCTCAACATCTTTGCTCAGGCCTTCATATATCATTCGCATGTCACATTAGCATGGTACATATGCCTAGTTCCCAACGTCAGTTGGAGGTTATCATACTTGCGAGCATTTTTGTGCATTTCCATTTGTCTGTTCGGTAACTCTCCCACAATTTTGAACCAATATAAATTAATTGATTTGGACAAGTCAGCTAAGATAATAGTAAAAAAATTTTTTTTCCTGAATGTGGCACTCCAGGTGGGGAAAAACAAACAAACAAAATATCCATACAAAAATGCTACAAAATTCATGGCCCAGGGTACATACTTTACCAAGGAAAAAAAAGGGGCAAAATTAACAATCAATTTACAGCTGCCATAACTACCCTTCCCTTAAAGACAACAATAAAACAATACTGAAAAAAAAAAGAAGATGCAGCTAGCTAGCTAATTATATGGCTAGGCAGATATTAAACCTCAATATCTAGTTGTAATAATGCACCAGCTGCAGTTCAAACTAACCACCACCCTCACAGAGAATGAATGGTCACAGGCATAAAGAACCCATTGTGTACGTGCAACTTGTGCACGCCTGTAAATAATGGCGTAAAAAAAAATTATGCTTGTGAAAATCATGCCACCTAATTGATGATATTATTGTCCGTTGTTTTCATTAGCATAATTATGATGCACAACAAATTCCATGTTATAAAGCAGCTAAACCATGTAGCACCAAGCTAGATATGCTTCACAGCTACACCCATTCCCAAACTTCTATGACCTTCAAGCGTAGATCATGAGGTGTTCCAGCTTGACAGAGAAATTGGGAGAAGAAAAATTTATCTTTTAAAATTGTATAGTGATCTCTACTTTACTTAAAGTTTACTTCAGCTGTTGGGGTATGCAGCTTTTCTCACCTCAAACAAACTGTTAGTAATCAAACAAAGGTGCATGCCTACTTATATCATGGTTGGGGTGAGCATTTGCCACACAGAGGACTCATGCTAGTTCCTGACCTGGAGGAGTGCATGTACTTCACCAGCAAGATATCTGCAGAGTAATAGTTATACTAGATGGATTTACTCAGAACTTTACCAAAAACCCAGTTTGCGAGAATCAATTAAGAACTACCATTTAGGTAAGCCAGTGTACACAAACAGTTTATTTGCACGTTTAAAAAAAATACAAACGCATATTGCTTTGCTTCTGCTGACCTGAGGTTTGTGAGAATGTGACAGTGAATGTTCGACCATCAAACACAATGGCGTCCCCTGTGGTGGAGTTGGCCGGCGGCTCATTGGTTGCTCCCGGACTGGGGGGGAAGTTCTGACTGTTGTGTGTCTGAGTAGGAGTCACTGAGATAATCAACTTCACTGCCTTCTTGAACACAGTTTTACCTGGAGAAGAATGAACAGATATCAATCAAACAAGGGAACACAAGTTTACCTACCCACCCACTCACTCACTCACACAGCAACCACACACACTTACCCACTCAAACCAACCACACATACACTCACCCACTAAAACCAACCACACACACACACACACACGCACACACTCACCCCAACCACGCACACTCACCCACTCAAACATACCAACCACACACACACACACACACACAGCAACTAACAGTCACCTGATATCAAATATATCACTTTACTTATGGAGCAGTTTAATAAATATAATCAATTTGTTGCTGTGGAGATAAATCACCAACGTATAGTTCCACTTAAGTTGGCAATAACAAGTTAGATTGGAATGGCTTGTCTAATTATAGACATGTCACAACAGCTCATTGTAGCATGGCAATGATTTAATTAACAGGACAAGTCTGAGACAGATAACGTTTCTCATGTTAGCAGTACAACAAGATGGAGGAACAAAAGGACACTGGGCCAGTTCACAATTAAAACACCCCAAAATAAGTAAGAAATTAATTTTTGGGTAATACCTCCATAAAAAAATATCTGTCCACACTGCACCAGGGAAACCATTACCTGGTAGATATACAGATAATTTGATTTGCACACCCCACAACTCTGGGTTGATGGGCTGAGAGGAAATAGGTGTAAGGAAAGTTAAATATCTGTGCTTAGTCAAAGAATATAACAAATAGACAGCCCAGGAATGCACACGTTACATCTGAATGTTTTCATAGACAGCTCTATTCAACCTTGAACTTCTGCAAAGTTCTCTGTCTTTGGTCTGACTAACAAGTCCCTTTCATCAACAGATTTCTTTTGCTCCTCTAGTTGTGAATTCACATCAATAAGTACTCACCTGGCAAGGTGAAGATCAGCACTCAATGAAGTGTGTGTGTGGAAGTGTTATGTGGTAACAGATGGAGAAGGAAAGCTTTAATGCATCACCTTGACAGCAGAAGGAGCAGCTGAAATAGCATGGCTCACACCTACTGCTCATAACCATTAGGGGAGACAAGTGGCGATGATCCTTCCCAAGATTTGAACTTGGATGAGGATAACAGAGAGAAAGAGACTACAAAAAGCTTGTGGATGATATCACAAGACAAAAACAGTGTCAAGCCCCAGATGACGATTTCAAAGCTCATTTGCACCTCACCATACAAGTTCACCATGTGAGGTATCAATAGATTGATTACACTCTCTTATCATCTCTTGTACACATTTGAACAGTTAAAAAAAGGAGAAGGGAGAGAGTCTATTGGTTGAACTGTATACTTTAGGCAAAACCAACAGCAGAAGTTGGAGTTAATTGTATCCCCATTTAGTTCAAGTGTCCTAACTGTGCTTTGGCTAATCCAGGGATCCTGCTTTCTGTTGCCATTATGATAGACATTCAAGGAAATTATATGGTCTTCACAAATTGCTGGTGACTGTGTTGAGGAGATTAAATGTTTATGGAGAAAATCCCTGACACCACGAGGCAATTGTTAAATGGAGAAATCAATGAAAACAATTTACCACAGTGGAATCACAGATGATGAACTTCACCTTCTACTTCCATACTTTAGTATTAGTTGTGATATTGAAGACCCCCAGGACATGCTTAGGGTCAGCACATGATTGCTCTATGCCCTAATGTAGGAACATGATGTGACTGAGATAAGGATGCAGTGGGATGTGTATCTTACAACTGGGAAATTATACTCATGTGTTATCTCTCCTCCTTCATTCCTCCCCCTCCATCTTCCTCCAACTCAAGAGTGAATGCTGTAAAATGCTGTGACAATGTAGAATGTTGCTAGGCAATTAAAGTACTCCACATTAACTCATTGGCTTTTACCAAAAGCTTGCTGTTTGATCCTTTGAAGAACAGTCAATATAACACCTCATGATTAGAAGTTAAGTAGTAGTCAATTTGTTTCTGTGTTAAAAAATTATGAGCAGCTGTAATGGAAATTTCAGCCTTCACACATTCTTCCCTCCACTGGGTCATTCTCCCAGTTGCTGCAACTGAGTTTGGTTCAGGATGGGTCTGGTAGCATCAATCCACTGTTTCCATGGAGATATCAACATCTGATACAAATCAAAGTCCCCAAATATGAGTTCTTTCACTTGAAACTTCATATAAGGGAAGCACAAAGCCTTATACACTGAAGAGAGCAGAAAGTTAAACACTTTGAACTGATAAAGAGTCAAGACAATGTTTTGCACTGGCAGCAGATGATGAAGAACTGAATATTCATGAGTTTTCAAAGACATTTGGTTGCAGCCATCCTACATGGCTGCTTGAACAAGGAGTTCTTTTGATCTCTTAAATTGTACCACATCTGTCACAAACCTCACAAATGACTTTAATCTCTGCATCCTGTACGGCAACAGCTTCGCAGGAGTCCTGAATAGCATTAAAGGAATTCTTCTATAAATAACTAAAGGTCTAAATTGCTTCTGAGTCACAGTGATATGTGACGTGTGCATGGCCTGGTTGCTTGGCCTAGCTGAGTGAATGAAGCACAAATTTGATGGGCAGGGAGAGACCTAATCAATCCCTTCCAGGTTAGTAGGGCAAAGTTAAAAACTAATAGGTCAGTTGGAGACAGGAAAAGTTTGCAGGCTCATTAGCTTACAAATGCTACATCTTTATGCTACATCTTTACGATTGTTGCATGATATGGGATAGTCATTATGGCATGACTGACTCAATCAAACTGTTGACCTGTAACCCACTCCCACTCAATTAAATGCCAAGATAATTAGTGCTACTGCAAACATTCAAACAACTGCTAATCTCTGAAAGTGCATTATAGGCAGATATAATTTTGCTGTAATTGTGATGCTCGTTTTATTGCCTACTAGAAAATATTACTCAAAATGTTGTCACAGTTTTTCCAGTTGTTGTAGGGTGCAGAGTAGTTTTGTTGTAGTTTTGGGCTGTTATATGGAAAATAATTTTATTTTCAGTTCTGTTGATAATATTGCAAGATGTAGGAGCACTTTAGAATTGCAGAGTGGTATAAATGAGTCTTTAGACAGATGTTCACCATTGATACACTGTTTAATGGTATGAGTGAAAATTTTTTATTACAACAAATTATTATGGTTGAGTAAAACCAACTACATGTGATTTTAGGCGTGTACACCAGACATTTCAACAATGCTATCATACACCTTTTATAGAGAAAGCCTTCTTTTATAGAGAAAGCCTTCTTCTTTTATAGAGAAAGCCTTCTTCTTTTATAGAGAGTCAATGGGGGATTCAAGCTGTCCCTTCCATTGAAACAGTCACCAATAGGAGGGGCTAGCAGCAAGGATAGTCCTTTTCTTAGCCAGCAAACAGAGAGGCTCAGTTCATACCCTAAAGATAGCCTGCATCTAGAATGACAGGCAGCATGTTGGGTTACTGAAGAACTGGCCCAATGTAATTTTTCAATCGATAGCAGAGCACAAAAATGCTCTGAACTAGCGCAGTGGTAAGGGACATCTTCACCTTGAAACAATTCCCTAACCACACCCACCACAGCGACAGCAGAAGCAACAGCAGAAACAGAAGCAACAGAAGAAACAGAAGCAACAGAAGAAACAGAAGCAACAGCAGAAACAGAAGCACCAGTTTATCTACTCATCACTGAGATGAATTTTTTTTTCTTCATTGAAGAACAGTGGTTGGTTCAACAGTTTGTAACACGCCCTGGTAGTCACCTGCAATGGGTCAGGTAGGTGTGGCTTTGTATGATTGGGAGGGGTGTGGAGGTTCCTGTAGACAGATAAATAACTTCTCACTTGTTCTTTCGACACATTCTCCGGGTGAGGATGCAGGAGTTCCAACTATGACACTTCCTACCTCACTGGTATGAGGCAATGTTTTATGGTGGACCACCACAATTATTCATGCCTCTTTTTCAAATGTCACCAATTACTTAGGGTTAGCTAGTATAGTTTCATTGCTTCGAAGAAATAGCTGGTACTATTTTAGCTCCAAATATGTGAATTAAAGAAATTGGCAAGGAGTGGTGAGGTGGCCATCATATGGTAGCTGGATACTCAACTGTAGCAGCAAACTGCTTCATTGCCCTAGCCCCAAATACCAATCAGATATCCTTTCCATAGGATGCAAGAAAGTGGTATCTTTTATCTGGATTATAACGTTCTAATTGGGCTTTTAAAAATGCCTTTGGAAAAGTTTCAGCAAAATCCATCATGACATCATTGTCACATATCTTTATAGACCATTACTTTTATAGGTCATTACTCATCTGACAGCTGGGGGTACTCACCCAACAGAGAAATACTCCATTTGTGAGAATCCATAATTGGAAATACTGTGGATAAACCACTTAGCACTGCAACAATGCTTCCGTGCTTAACATGGTCAGCATAAATCAAACTCAGGCGTAGACACAAGGCAGCAGTCCAAGGGGGGAGGGGGGCTAGTGCCAGCTGTGATCGAAAAAAAAAAAAAATCCCAACAAAACAAAAGTATTATTATGGATTCCACCTCATTCAAGCAACGTTGTTGCAGCTGCTCAGCAGAATCTTGCTGTTGCTCTAAACTGTTTCCTTTCAGCATGGCTTGAAGTCTTAGTGGCTTATATTCTAGGCTTTCCTGCCTCTTGCATAGACAGCCATCTTTCCTCTTGCCGTTCATCACTCTCTCCAGTAGATTCCTCACCTGTGCATTTTACGTCTCAAGAGCAGCTGTGTTCTCCTATCCCTTGTTCCTCTGGCCTCTCTGGCGCACATGTGCAGTTGGAAGAGTTGCCAGATGTTTCGCAAACTTCTCGTTCCTCAGAAAAAATCTCCTTTTTTTATTATATAAGATAATCAAATTGACGCATGTGTGCCAAGTGTTACAATAAAAGAAAATAAACTTTTCCATGTAAGTATGAAATTAACGAGGAGTTTTTGATGCGACAACTTCAGTCTTATTAATTTCAAGGAGAAAGGAAATCCGATACAAGTTTTTATGTATGAATTTATCTTTCAAATAACACCTGAACCAACCGCAAATATGACAAATAGTAGAAGCAATTAGTAACAGTTGGAGCTCATATGACAGTGAACATTTCAGTTAATTAAACATGGAAAAAGTCCACATATATGATTCCAAGATATACATTTGCTGTAATGATTTTGTCTGCACACAATGCGGAGAGGGTTGCAATACTGTAACATGAATCATCCTCTCATGGAGACGCACAAAGAATGGGGAGGGGGCTCACCCAACATCTGGGAAGTTTCTATAAGACGCACATCTCATTACTAATACACACCTTTAGTTGAAGATTCATACTTGACTTTGAAGACATTTTCCTCCAATTCTTCACAATGACAGTTGACAACCTGCAAATTGGAACAAAATATATTAGTTACCACAACATACCACATGAATGAAGTCTTACGGAGTATCTCTATACATAATGCAATGTACATATGATGCAATTATTGAAACAGTGTAAAACACAACAGCAACTGACTGGCGTCCAATGTGATCAACCATGGAGTATAATAGTGGCAAACAAAGAGACACTTTGATTCCAAATGGAACCCACCTTGAGAGCCTGCCCTAAAGAAGCCTTTAGATCAGGAAAGCTTTGATCTCTGTAGACAACCACAACTTCCTCTTTCTCACGCTCAGAGCGGAAGTTAGAAAACCAAGAATGCTTGGCCCTGCAAGATGGAGAGACAATTGTGACTGCATAGAACGAGAAATGAAATATTTGAAAAGTCCATTTCCTTACACTTGTGGAGACTCGGCACTTGAGCTGACATCCCCACTAGAGCTGTCGTAGCGCTTGCGATGGAATCGAGGGGACACTACCAGGTGCCGCATGGTCTGCGAGAGCTTTCTCTTCCAGGGAGCAGTCACAGTTCCCAATGGGTGCATGGAGGAGGTATCCCCCTGCCCCACAATTGGTGGGCCAAGGCTCTCACCAAGAGCCATCCCAGCTTCGGCCTGGCCGATCTTCCTTGTCTTGCTTGTGGTAGAAGGAGGCGTGGCTGCATTGTATGTGTAGTAGCCCTGGGAGGAGGCGACATAGGAGGGTGTGGCTGAGGAGGAGAGGCGTGGGGAGCGGAGGGGCGGGTCCAGGGTGGCCGAGCCCAGGGAATGAGATCTGCACAATTCAAGTGTGAGGGACACATTAATCTCATTAGGAAATGTAACGAGAGGATATTGTCCTAGTGGGAACAACAGACTCTCACTCACTCTCAAGGGCTAAGTTTCCTTATTCTTATCTGAAACACGCATACAACGCACACACACTCACCTAACCCCTCATACAACACAAATTCAAATATCTAAACTGTTTTTAAAATTTTATTTTAATTAAGGAAAATATGATTCATATCAAACAACCACATTAAGTACTTACAATAGTTAGGGACTCATAATAATCTTAGGAAAGTTTTTCCTTTTCAGAAAAACAAACAATGAAAAAAAAAACAAACGAACAAACAAAACAGTGACCTATCACATACAGCATGCATCCTTTTCCCAAAGTGAAAAATCTTGCACTAATATCTACCATGGGTGCATGAATAAGTACATGTTTCTCTCTCTCTCTCTCTCTCTCTCTCTGTGTGTGTGTGTGTGTGTGTGTGTGTGTGTGTGTGTGTGTGTGTGTGTGTGTGTGTGTGTGTGTGTGTGTGTGTGTGTGTGTGTGTGTGTGTGTGTGTGTGTGTTCGCTCGCACATGACTGAATGTGAGAGTGAGTAAACATGCACATTTCAGCATTGTCTTGCCTTGCTCGTTGCAGCTGCAGCTGCACTTGCGATGAGGCAGTGGACCTGGAGTCAACCCTCTTCCTGGGCGGGTCTACAGACACACAGGGAAACATGACTCACATCAACCACAACACATCTGTGCCAGACTAACAAGGAATGATAACCAGATCTCTATATCTGTGCACAAAGTGAGCTACAGGGAAACATATCTGTGGTCAGTTCATACCTGCGAGGTTGACTGCCGCTATGGCCCTGGGCTCATCCGCTACGCTTGGCTGGCGCTCTTTGCGAGAGAGCAGCAGGAAGTAAACTATCTTCTCCTCATTGGGTCTGCACAAAAGTAACAGGTCAGTGGGATGCTGAAACAACCAAGATCAGTAAACATACACACACACTGTGATGAACACACATACACACACACACACTGTGATGAACACACACACACG
This sequence comes from Lycopodina hypogea, assembly GCA_963969325.1. Classification (NCBI taxonomy): domain Eukaryota; kingdom Metazoa; phylum Porifera; class Demospongiae; order Poecilosclerida; family Cladorhizidae; genus Lycopodina; species Lycopodina hypogea. The sequence goes on from OZ017786.1 coordinate 10,952,124, forward strand.
CACACACACACACTGTGATGAACACACACACACACGCGCGCACACACACACACACACACACACACACACACACACACTGTGATGAACACACACACACGCACACGCACACACACACACACACACTGTGATGAACACGCACACACGCGCACACACACACACACACACACACTGTGATGAACACGCACACACACGCCAGAAAGTATTTTACTATCCCTCCCTCCTTCCCTATCATCCACACTGTCTCCCTCCTCCCTCCCTATCATCCACACTGTCTCCCTCCCTCCCTCCCTATCATCCACATTGTCTCCCTCCCTCCTTCCCACCCTATCATCCACACTGTATCCCTCATTCCTCCCTCCCTATCATCCACACTGTCTCCCTCCCTCCTTCCCACCCTATCATCCACACTGTCTCCCTCCTTCCTCCCTCCCTATCATCTACACTCACTCCGGACTTAAGAGAGCTGCAACCAAGGCATGCTTGTCCTTGAAGCAACCCAGGGACGACATACTCTTGAAGACATCAGGATCAATGTCCCCTTTCTCCTGCATGACATACGTCTGTGTGGGTGGAGCAAAGGACAATGACAATAAACAAAACAAAACAAAACAAGAAGATGCTGACCTGGACGGTGGAACATAAGATGATGACAACAAACAAAAAACAATAACAAACAAGATTCTGACCTGGACAGGGTCTTGCAGGGGTGGAGCTGGATCCACATCGTCACGTGACCTGCACCGTGGGAACACAAACACTCACCATCTATATCTGGCATACTTATACATCTTAGTTTATATATATATATATGTGTGTGTGTGTGTGTATACACACTTACCCTCTAAACCATGAGTGACTCATAACATTGCTCAGCTGCAAGAGTTGGACAAAATATCTTATCACAATTATATCATCATTACGTCATTATCACAATATTTACTGTCCCTATTACCACTCCCATAACTCACAGTGAGCCTTTTCTTAGGGTTGACCTCGATCATCCCCCGAAGCAACTGTTGGGCCCCTTGAGGGATGTAGCCCGGAATGGTGAATGTTCCTCTCTTCACTTTCTCCAGCAACAGACGCAAGTTGTCGTCATCAAAAGGTAGAGCTCCCTACAGGAACAAAATGCATACATGTAAGTACACACACCACAATTCCCTACAGGAATACAATACATACATATAAGTACACACACCACAACTCCCTACAGGACAATACATACATGTAAATACACACCATAAACCTACAGGACACAATACATAATTAAGTTTACACCCCACAAAGAACTGCACATGTAAGTATACACATCACAACTCCCTAAAGGAACACCATGCATACATGTAAATATACAAACCACAAACCTACAGAATACAAAACATATTTAATTTTACACCCCATAGAGGACAGCACAAGGATTGTGAGCACTTAGCAGGAGTAACTGCAGCAGTGGTTTCTACTGAACATCAAAGGGTTGCCTGTTTCATGTGCATAAGTGTTTCCCAGCAAACATGGCCATGAGATGTTCAAATTCCTTCTGTTGGCATCACCAAGAAAACTACCTGTAATCTCAGAGATCCTCTGGGAGGGGGGGGGGGGAAGGGGAACTTACTATTCCCAGTGATCAGGTGACATCACACTTCCACAATGATTTCCTTTTTCAGCACAGGAACATTATTCAATGCCATGCTCATGCTAACAGAGTTGCTCAGAGCAGCATATAAATCTCATCAGTGATACTTCAATAAGTCATACTGCCACATAGTGATGTCAACAAGGGAACTGGTTGAAATAATACTCAGTTTGTTGACAAACCCTTTCCTGGCACAACCTTCATCTCCTTGAGCGGCACACGTACAGGAGAAACAGATTCTGTACTTTAGGTTCGCTAGGTTGGGCCATGTATACAGTGTGTAAAAAATAAACATATACAGAGAGTACACATATGTATATGGTATACCCTCTTGATCAGAAGCAGAGCAGTGCAACTATAGTGCATTTGAGTCCACTTTGCCGGAGCAAGTAGCGGTGGGGACACAAGTTGACCTGTGGCAGCCAAAAGTGATTGCAATTAAATTTTTGAGGGTTTAGGCAACTAAATTGTTGAGGGTTTTGGTTTTTTAGGCTTTTCTAGTCAACCACGTGCAAAGCCAAGCTATAACTGGAAGCTAAACAAAAGTATCTCAAGTTCTTTCAAATTTATTATTTTCTTTCATTCTTTAGGAGCATTTGTCCAACACTTGGTTTAGTCATGTATTCAGTTCACACACTGTAGATTTACAGATATAATACATTGCACATAGCAACTGAGACTTTGTTAAGACTCGATTGCTGCTCCTTTTGTTATCCAGGCTCATAGTAGAGAGATATGATCATCTAGTGGCTTCACTTTACCATACGATGCAATACAAGAACCTCTCCAATGACGAACCCACAACAGTGTTATACATTCATGAAGCAATGGGTTGAGGGGGAAAATTTATCGCTGTGGCAGCTCCAAGGAGTCAAGCAGCTAGAAGGAGTCAAATTACATCCAAAAGATACAAACAATGCAATGAGAGGAGTTAGGTTACATTGTGGATAACATGAGGGGTTTCTTGTGAGAGAGAGAGAGAGAGAGAGAAAAGAGGTGTCCATACAAAATAGATGCAGGTGATATGGATCGATTGTCAAAAGCAACTGGCATATCCAATAGATGTCGAAAAATGATTCAAACAAATTATTGGTCATGTAAAATATATTTCTTACCAATAAAGCGTTATGTTAATTCAAGATTAAGAATTTATACAGACACCTTTATAAAGTAGCGATTCCTAAGGGTGATGTTGGTTCTACACATAAAGAAAAAGTATCCGGTGATAATGGTTGTTTTTGGAGAAGGTTAAAGAGGAAGGAATACAGAGTGGAGGCAGGTTCTGCATAGTGTGGGCTCTCCCACAAAAGGCAGACAGAAAATGATCCATTTACAACTTGCCATCGTACTAAGACATATTTATTTACAAGCTATACGCAAAGAATAACAAGATAATGAAACTCTTGAATACACGAAACAGGTAAGAGCACATCACACCATTGAATACATTTGTGTTAATAGTTGTCTCAAGGAAGGATGGAAGGTGCCAAGTTGGAATGTTCAGACGTTGATTGTGCTCTATGCTGAAGAGCTAAGAGAAGGCCATAATCCCAATGAGCACAACAACATAGTGAAGAAACGCAACAGAACAAAATAAAACTACAAATGCTCATCCAACTCGACAGACACAATAGAAACATGAAAACCAACTTCCTGACCCAGTAAACATCGTAATCCTTCAAATAAGTAGTTCTCCAAATTGCATGCTCTCCACTATCTCCATCAACTACCTTTATTGTTATAATGTTGCCCTAGCAGTTCCACATCACAATGCCCCTCCCCCCCTCCCCCCCCTTCCACTTGGCAATCTTTAATGCAGTGCACACAATGCCATCCCAGTAATTCCACATCAAACTACAAGGTGGTTGGTCAATGGCAGTCAGCTGGTTGAGTGTGCCATGCCAACTCACACAGACTTTATTCTTTAAAATGTATAAACCTTTAGCTAGGAAATTCTTGCATGTTTCTGCATTTATTATTAAATCAATCTGCTTGAATAGCTACAAATAAGGATGTGATCTTGAGATATGAAATTAATCTTGAGTTTCTGATTTTTCATTCTTGGCAAGCAAATATATTCCCATTACATTCTGTGTGGTTGGGGGAATGCCCCTACTCTCTCTCTCTGATCTAGCAAGATCCTTGCTGCTTCCTTGTAGAGACTAGAGCAATATAGGAAGGACTGCCTCGTCAGCAGGAGGTCGCTGATGTCTAAAATTTGAAAAAAAGAGTGCATCTATTTTGAGTTTCATATAATATATCAACTGGCAAAGTGAAAGCAACTGAACTAAATGAGGTCTACAGCAGGAAAGAAGGCACAGAGAGAGAGAAGCCGCCCGAGAGAAAGGAATTTGTCATTCTCTCATTTCCACTCAACTAAATTATTAGGATACATCAAGGATACCTCAACAATCTCCTCTAATTTAGCATCACTGAGCTGAAAATACTGTCGAGGGTGAGCTGGGAGGACTAGATCTTAAAATAGAGTGCGGCTGTGCTTGAAGAGATTGCATTGTTCTGTATGACTAGAGAAATATAACATCAAAAGCAAAACACTACCGAAGAAAGAAAGGGAAGGTGTGGTGAGGCATGCACCACATGTACATGTACTGTGTGTGTATGTGCACGCAAAGATGAACTTACCACAAGAAGGGCATAGAGGATGACTCCACAACTCCAAGCATCAGCCTTCCTGCCGTCATAATGCTCACCCTATCCAACACACATCACACACACCACATAAAACAGTGAGAGTTAAAAGTATATATAAATAAAAACTCGTAAAATTAACTACATAAAAGGACTGGGAAAATTAAACTACATCAAATGTATTCACCAGTGATGTGGTCACGCTGTACAATTGCCAACACATGTATGAACATATGTTTATGCACCAGTGCCAGGGGTATTAACATGATCAGGTAGTTCACATTCCCTAGTCACCATATTTTTTTGCTCTTTCCTTATCAGGAAGAGGGTGGGTGGGTGGGGGGGAGGGTTGCAAAGTGAGTGGCTCAGCTGTATTCCTGGGTGGTTCCCCAGGGCTGCAGCTCTAGGTGATTTAAATTCACCTCCCCACCTACCACCTTCCCAGAATTCCTTTACAAACAGGTTGCAGCTCAATTAAGATGATGAAAATACAGCTGCTATCATAAAAAAATATATAAAAAAAAATTAAAGTATGGAACCAGAGAGGGAGGGGAGAAAAACAGAACAAAACACGCCTCCATTGAGGCGTCATAAATTTTTTTATAAGGATTTGCTCCAGCTCAGTCTCTAGACCTATGCCATTAGTGGTGGCGAGGGAGGTGAGAGCCAATAAGGTATGACATTGTCACCACTATTCATAATCACCATGGAGGTTCACCATTGCTGCTAGTGGCGGTGAGGGGGAAGGAGAGAGCCTAGATGAGTCCCCCCTGTCCATGATGGCATTCCAGGAAAGGGAAGAAGGATTGGATAAAATGTTCGTACATAAAGCAATTACGGAATATGCATGGCTCCAAGGGATAGTCCCACCAGCTGACAGTGGAAACTAATGACAGACTTGTGGTACTTGGTATTCTAACAGTAGCTGTGGCCATGGGTATCAACAGGTTCCATGGAATACAATGATCGGTAGTTATACAGCACCAAACTTTATAAACCCAATACACACTTAAAACGTCATGAGGACTATGGAACTAATCCCAACCTTAAACCAAGAGTGTGGAAACACCTATACTACATCAACCACTATTGTAAAACTCCATTTAAGAGAGCAGGAAAGTTGTTTGACTGAAACATTGTCTCATTTCTCATAAAAGATTTCTTGCCCTCTTCCATATACAGCAGTTACAGTTCAGATACTGGAGAGTGTGTGCACCACTTACCCGGATAACTTCAGGACAGGCGTAGTGGGGAGACCTGGAGAATATGAAACATTTATAACAATTTGTAAGTTTCATTATTAAAAAATAATAATAATAATGAAGAATATAAATAATTAAAGAAAGCCCCTCCCCCCCCTCCCTCAAATAAAAGGGGAAAAAAGGAAGGGAGGGAGGAAAGAGAAGGACGGGTGGGGGGACGTAACTAAGGATTTTGATTTTATCAGGGTATGAAAAAAAAGGAAGAAAAAAGTTAGATCTGATTTCTGGATTTAAAAATGACCATAAAACGGGAAAATCCCAATCGTAAGATCATATATGCATTGATTTATAATTGAAGCATTTCAGCATAAAAATTTACGGAGATAAAAAGAATGGGTGCTCTGAACTGACAGCATTGACGGAGGATATAGGCATGGTTTACAGAGACCATACCCAGTGTCATGCTGAAATAATTTCTATCGTATGCTGTAGACCCTTATCCCATATATGGCAAGTGGCACAGTGTTAGGGAAACCATTTGTGCTACACTACCTCTTAAGGTTTCTGTGAAGTGTGCTGTCAAAACACATGATTTACAATATTGGATGACCATTTGCAGCTTCGCCTGCAAAGTTGGCAATGCTGTGGTGTTTATTGTTGATGTGGCCAGCATCACACAGCAGGTGTTTGGTGTGTGTACATATGATGTGCTGTACACAATTGTTGATGACTATTTGCAGCTTTGTTTGCAAAGTTGGACAATTTATCTAAAAAAAAAAAATTTTTTTTTTCAGCAGGGTCGATGAAGGATATGAATTGTTGTGTGAGACAGCTGACTTCATCCAGTGATCCTAACAAGCTTACAGATTGGTCTGGCTGGAAAGTGAACCATCTAAATTGCTCTGTGAGTCAACTGGCTCATTGGAGGGGCCTCACCAGCTAGCTAGAATTCAACATATGATTAAGAGAATGTGCATTATTTAAAACTGTGAGTAGCTGTGACCTCCCAAGTGCAGCCATGATGCAATGTAAGTCTTTTGAGTGTTTCCACACACAAAAGGTTAAGTGGCTTGAGTTGCTGAATTTGTTTCAACACAGAACAAAGTTTTACCCTTGCCAAAGTCAAAGCTATTGTGGCAACACACACATGAGAACACAAGCACAAGTCCACCCACATGCCCTGAGGAGACGAAGTCACAAGCAAGTGTACAATATGCCAAAGATCACATCAGACAATACAAAATGGTGAAATGCTGATATGGCATTATTACACATCTGTGATTTGATGCATTTGTCCTTGAGTCACATGAATCATGATGAAGCAATTTAGAGGTCCAAGTGACCACCAAACCTCTCAATTCTACCTCATCATAGTGTAAATAGCCAGAGACCTATCCCAGCCACTTAATTTCCTGTTTTCTTGCATGTTCACAACAGAACTATGAATTGAACAAAATATGAAAACATGCTTCACAAATGTATCCATCTCTAGCCACTTAAGAACAGGATGATGCCTCAAGTCTGTAACTAGAGTTGAAACAAGCAACATTTGATACAGTATTGTGTTAGCAGCATGTTGCCAACCTGCACTCACTGGCTGCTCAAAAGGAAGTTTTCAAAATCCAAGCTGTTAATTGCACGTGTGTATGTTCCCTAAAGGTTGGTTAACAAATTGCTAATAGGACACATTGTACAGCAAAGCCACACTATCCATAGCTGGAATAGACTTGGAATTCCTTCCAGGAGTACTGGAAATTGTAGTTAACGTCCCGTAACATATCTTTTGCAAATTATAGCGAAATATTCAGAATTGGTTGTAACTAAATCTATGAATGGCCCTATTGGTTATGTATTTCTTTAAGTGAATGCATATGCTCATAGATTATGTTAAAGTCTTTTTTTAGTGAACACATATGGCATATAGATGGTGCACTGACCACAAGCTTAGGGTGTGGCCTCCTTTCCTCACCATTCCCCTTCACATACACACACAACACACACCTAGTCACCCCACATCTTATACATACTCCTTCCCTCAAACTCTCACCCGCAGCTAGTTTCCAACAGCTTCTCCCCAAACTGGAGGGATGCCATGCCAAAGTCCGCCACCTTGATGTTGTGGTGTTCATCTAGCAGGAGGTTTTCTGGCTTAAGGTCACGATGACTGGATGTAAAGGAGGGAGAGAAGAGAGTGATTTCAGAGTTCTTATGGACTACACAGAACGTACCAAACTTTATGTTTGTGGCAGAAGTCAACTGCTGAGACAATCTGTCTGAAGAACCTTCGAGCCTAACAAAAAAATGGTGGAGTGGGAAGGGGGAGGGTGAGAGAAAGCAGCTAAAAGTTAATGGCATTGTGCACATACAAACATCTGCGTGTGGGCGTGTTTGCATGAGAGGTCAGGAAAAAGGATATCCCACCATCCTGGGTCAACTATTCAACACACACACAATCGGCCTCAGGCTAGTAAAGGTGCTTGCATTCTGTTTCTTACCTCCCGCTCTGAGAGGCGACCTTTCTTTACCAAGTAGTCAAACAGCTCTCCACCAGACACATGTTCCAACACCAAGTACCTATAAGGGAACAAGACTCTGACTGAGGCTTGAAGGTGTACGTATATGGCAAAGGCCAGTGATAATTGGTTGAGTGGATTATATTAACATCAATGACATGGTGATAGTATCAAATTAATGTCATTGCCTATTTCTAAGCTATATTTACATTCCATTGACCTAGAGATATCTATACCATAAAGTTACCTGCATTGTTTCAATAGTGCTATGCTAAAAATAGATGTGCGAGCATGTGAGTCTCCAGAACTTACAAGTATGTATTGCTCTCATATACATCATACAGTCCCAGGACATGGGGGTGGTGGATCAACTTCATGATGGCTATCTCTCTCTCCACCTGCTCCCACACACACAACACAGTAATACACTCCCACTAACAACACACTGAGAAGCACAACAAAGATGGCTGACCTTCAACAGTACAGAGTTGCTCAGTTTTTCTCTATTGATTATCTTCACTGCAACTGTCTTCCTTGTAACACAATGAACTCCCAACCTCACCAACCCTAACAGGGGGGGGGGGGGATTACGTGATGAGTGTATAAATCATAATGCACAGTGTATAAATCATAATGCACAGTCCAAACTCAGCAAAGGTTGCAGTCATAACATCACCAAATGTAATCTAGCACTAGCTAACCCACCAACCCACACCTGCGTAGTCGCCATAAGTGTAAGCCGTAGATAAACTACATGTTCAGCTAGGCAATTCCTTCTATTTACCTGTTTGACCCTTGCCGAGAGTTCTCTGTAGGAGGTAAGGCCCGACCGCCTTAGTGGCTGCTAATTTTTCATCCACCATCCCCGCCTTGGCACTAACGCAAACCAGCCTCAGCAAACCAAACGCCGATCCCAAAACCGATCTTGTTCAATGTTTTTCTCTATTTAGTCTGTTTCCAAACAACACACCCTCATTTCCAATTTCCCAGTTCCGATATATATATCCCATCTTATTTCGCGTCAACCTAAGTGCCGGAAATTTTGGGACAATTTTGAATCAAAAAAAAAAAAAAAAAAATTAAAAAAAAAAAAATAATAATAACCAAAAAAAAAACAAAAAACAACCGAACATGATTGACCTGATTGACTTTAGATTTCCTTGTTTCCATTGCTAACCACACCTTTCCCAATTCCTTCTCATTTCCTTGGGCAACCTAAATCTGAAGACTAAATTGGTGTGGAGAGTGTTAAACAGAGGAAGCATTTCTAAGGGGCACAGGCACGAGCACCTGACCCACTCCAGTGCGGTATTGCCTGTGTACCCTGCTTTTGCCATACCTGATATTTAGTGTCTGATTACATCTGCTGATTGTCCAATTGAATTTTCAGGTATGCACTTCCCCCACCCCCACTCCCACCCACCACACATCTTGGCAAAGGAGTTGAGAAACAGCATTCAACTTTCCTTGGGTACAATGCAACACATGGATCACTCACTCTGACTACAAGGCAGCATGTTGATGAGTAACATCTATCACAGCTATTGTTAAAGCATGTCTGTCTGTGTGTATAGTTAATACATTTAGTAATCTTTATAAGTGGATGCAACTTGGGAGGATTTTTGAAATATCTGAAAATGTCAGGATTCTGGTCTTCTTTTTTTTTGAAAAATATTTTGTTACTGAAAAATCCACACCAGAAACTGAAGTTAGTATATATTTTTTCTCTGTCTCCATTACCTGCCCACTACTTAGGTAAGTGGTGGGGAGATTGTGGTGGGTATTTAAAAAAAATGTATTTCTATTCTGATAAATTATCCTGACTGTGTGCAGTGCATTATCATAAATCCTACCACCTTACCTATGAAGGCTGATTTCTTGATTTGATGATACTATTTTAAAGCTCAAAATGCCCAAACATAAGTGCAAATCCACTCCAAAACTGAAGACCACATTTTTCATGTTTTGGTAGAACAGGAAAGGAATGAGAATCCCAGTGTTTGGACTGAGTATATTTGTGAAATTAGGTAACAATGCAATTAGTGCAGTAGAGTGAATTTTTTATTTCACACAGTGAAACATCATCAGGAGTGCATGCTATGTGACTAAAAATCTTTAACCAGAGTGAGTGAAGGTGGGATCTTTTCAATTCTAAGTTATTAATTTTCTTGCATTAAATTGATGATATGAATATTAAATACTTTTACTGTAGTGAGGTAGAAGGTTAAAGATTGAGCCAGTTCTCTGTTATGGTGAATGAAAATGAGGGAGCCTGAGATTTGAGATGCTATTTTTTGTTCCCCATTACATTTCATTAATAGTGCTCCTTCACACACTTAAAACTCAATAGTAAAATATGCTAACCCCCCCCCCCCCCCTCCTCCCAAAGTGTCCTCTTTTTTTTTTGAATCTGTAAATATGGTAGCCCTATGCAACAGTAACAACAGTTATGCACCACAAAGCTGGTCCATAGCAGGTTCAAACAGTGTATACTTTGTGTTGTGGGAAGGAATGAGAAAGCCAGACATCCTTTGATGATGTTTTCACCAAAGAAAGGTGAAGAGGTTTTACAACAATGCACCCCTTCTGTGTAATAGCTACTTTATAGATTTTGATTGTTGTTGGTGGGTCTGCGGATAACTGGCACACCAATTTTCTGTGCACTAAAGCACTGCAAGCATGGGTAGTTCCTTGCTCCTTGTTTTGTCAACAATTGGTATATCTATTGCCATACAGTTGGGTTGGACTACTAGGGCTATGGCTACCCAGGTGTGATTGTGGATTGGTATCACACTTGCAACTCCAACAAACCAGGTTTGCTTCCCGCTGAAAGAAGAAGTTTTGTAGCCATCAAGCTGTGAATTGATACAGAGTTTGTTTCCCTGGTATCTAAGGCAGCCAAGTGTAGTACTGATGGCACTGCCTCACTCATTACTGTGGTAAGGAGAGACAGCAATTCTACTTTCTGTGCTGAATATGCCATTGTTGGTGTGTTCACTTGCATTGGAGCAGCAACCTACACTCTTTTTTTGTTAATTGAGTTAAATTGGAATATATACATTCCTAATAGGACAGCATTAATCATGAGGTAATCCCCTTCACATCAGCTATGAGTGTTTCAACATTTGCCTTTGTTTGCAGCTTAACTCCAAAAGGTTTACTTAAATGCATGTTTGATCTATAATTAGATAATTTGAACATATACAAACAAACATCTGCCATGAATGTTCTTTTGTGTCTTGCACTGGAGACATGAAAAGGCTTATTGATCTCTCCACAAAGCAGGCTTTCCTCCTTTCTATAACTGGCTTGCAATTACTTTAAACATCTGAACAAATCTTGTCTCCTTGAAATTGACATGTACTGTAGCAATGTAGTTATTTGTATTTTTTCTTGGTTCAATAATTTTTAATGTAGCATAACTAAATTATGTTGAATTATTGAATGTAAGAAAATGTTTAATGGAGTAAGCCAAAAAAAAAAAAAAAAAAAAAAAAAAATTTAAATAAAAATTTTAATTAAATTACATTAAAGCCATGATAGAAAAAGTTGAACCTCTCCTAATAAAAGTTTTCTTTGATATTTTTGAAACATTTTATTATTTCTCCAAGTGAACATTGGACATCTGGTAATTGTTATTATGATATGTCAATGGTTTACACCGACTCTCTTTAAAAATATCTTAATGTGTCTGTTGACCTTTTCAACTTCTACGTCCACATGATTCTACCCAAGCCCTGGGGCTATCCTAGCCTGGCTGTCTAGTGTTGACATGCCTCATATGATCAGGTGATCAGGGTAATTGTTCTGCCACTATGAAAATTAAATTCATCCAAGGGGAGGCTTCAAAGTTTTCTTCTTCGTTAATCCCCCCCCCCCCTCCTTTTCACAGCTGAATCTTTCAGGCAGTGGTGGTAGCTTATTGAAGGCACAAGAGTTGCTGTTCGTGTTAGTTTCAGATATTGGATGGATAACTAGCACGGCATTTTAATCTGTCACCTCACCACATAAATATAAGCCTTAACTTCAAATAAGTGAGTCTTGAGAGCTACTTTAGCAGGTTTTTTTTGTTGTAGTTGAACCCTCTCCCTTGCATGCTGAGATTTTATTATTTCACTAGAATTACTTGTAGAAGGAAGTGGAACTATTTCCAGCACAGAATCTTTATGCCACTGGCAGTATTGATGCATGAAAAACTTGGCAATAGCATTTTTCCAGTTTGAGAAGTTAGTAAAAATATATATGAATGTTCCCAGGAAGGGGAAGAAATGAAATAATTTTTCTTATTTGCAGTTACACAAATACGACAAAAGATAAGGTCTCAGTTTCTAGCATTATTTAGCCAAGGCCACCTTTGGGAACTACTGCTAGTGAAATGAACACATTAGTAATCATTTTTGCCTTCTGAGCTCACACTGGTATGAGTAAAGACCTGACGGCTTGTTCATTTGCTACTAACTTCAGGCGTAGGCAGGCGAGAAAAAATAAAGACTAAATAAATTCAACTAAGTAGTCGATCCATTGCTCAAGTGCAAGCGTGGGCTAATGATGTTAAAGTGGTGATGAAGCTAATAAAATGAGCAAAAGTGGCCCCCAAAAAATACAAATAGCCAAGTAGGATAGCTCACATAGCCTAGCCAACCATACCTCCCACCCCCCCCCCCCCCCCCCCCCCAGCTTCAGCAGCTCTGATTGAGAACACAATAATTTATCAGAGATGCATGTCCAATCATTAATTTGCTTATCTGAGCACATTGACATCAGCTAGAGAATAATTTGCTTCTTTCTTCTTCTTTTTTTTTTGCATTTGTGTGTGTGTGTGTGTGTGTGTGTGTGTGTGTGTGTGTGTGTGTGTGTGTGTGTGTGTGTGTGTGTGTGCACTCTGTAAAAGTGGATGAAAGAAAATGTAGAGAGGGCTACCCATCTCAAGACTTTTTGTCTCCTCGAAAAATAGTTATTATGTTGTTCTTTTTCCTTTTTTTTTGTTCATGTTTAAATGTCTTATATGAAATATATATTTTTTCTATTTACGATAACAAGTTAATTAAATTAAGTGGAAACTTAGTTCAAGCACTGCCTAACATAGCTTATCATTGGAATATGCAGCCAACAATTAATGGGTGCCTTGTTGTGGCTGTACACAGCATTCCTTTGCATCAAGTAAGGCTCATACTAGACATAAAGGAAACATTTCAAAATGGATTGTCAAAAATACTTTGAAACATGCATTCATTGGAAACTTAGCAACTCATTTCAGCTGGTCGTACTTGCATCAAGTTCTAGGCTAAAAGTATATGGTTTTTGATAGCTCAGTGTTCCTATTTCCTCTCCTGTTGCGGTAAATGAAATGTACTGTTGTGTTGCCCAATTTGTGCTGGTTTAATGTGCAATTTGTTCCAGACTCTTGATGCTTTCACCAAACTGAAAAGCCTTTCATTGACGTTCTCACACTCTCTCAGACTAAAGGATCAGAAAGACTTGGTAACTGGACATACACGTTCATCCAAAATAGAGTAACCCTGTACTTTACTTTAAGTTATATGCTAAAGGCCTGTCCACACTACTAACCAATATCTGCCTCTCTCTAGCAACAGCAGGTTTTAACCATTTTCTTGCGTCCACACTGGTATGGTGCTAAATCTGCTCCACACTACTTGTTTGGACTGATAATTGATGTGGATGTTTAATTAGTTTTCAGGTTCCAGTGTACCTGTTATCAAATGGAAAATTTATTTTCCCTTGTGTGCCTCTTTTTTTATTCCGCCTTTTTCCCTAGGAAATGTTAGTGCACAAAGTAGCAAGGACAGCTATTAGTAGCTAAATTTAAATAAGATAAATCAAACAATAAAACCACAGGAATGCTAAGTACATTTGAAGCCACTTGAAGCCCACCCTTCAGGTGATTTCACATGTGTGGAACCTGCTCGGATAAAATCCTTTCGAGTGTGGAAGAGTGGAACCCGCTCCAGAGATAGGTGAAACTGGTTTTAGTGTGCATTGCGGATAGGCCTCAAGAATAGTTTCAGAGATCTGTGCTTGTGTTACAGAGTTTTGAAGATAGCTCTAATAGCGAAAGCTCTAGCTCTGTCAGACACATCTGTAAAATGTTTGATATATTAAAAAAAAAAAGAAGTTTGTGCTTCACTGAACCAGCCCTACTTGAATATCAAACAGCCATTGGGAAAACACACTATATCACTTCACAATGATGTTCTTCCCAAGTCTCCTAGAAGATGGGTACATAATTTGTGTCAGTAACGCTTATGTCTATAGGTATCTAGTAAATATATTAATAATTATTTACTTCTCTTCTCCCTGATATTGTCGACTTTTGGAAGTGCATTTATTCCAGGACACCCATTTGCTGACCGAGAGCTGTTTAATATTCTTGAATAGTTGGGCTACAATTTGCCGTGGACCATATTGGACATGCCACATGATTAGATGTTAATCCTAAATATTGCAGACCAGGCCACTTTAACCAGGTCAGCACATTTTCAGCCCACAGGATAGCAGAGTACATTAAAGTCCATTTGTGTTGACTTTGCCGGTTGAAAAGTCTCTGTAAAAGTCTCAATATTTACTTATTTCCAATATTTCAGATATTATCTAACTCTGCCTGAAGCGGTGTTCCTTCTTATGTTACTCTTGAAGCTGTGTGAAGAAGGAATCAGGAATTAGCTCTATAATGGTGAGCTTCCAATAAATATGACAGTATTATTGCATCACATACAGACAAAAAAACAAACAAACAGATTGATAGAGAACAAACAGGCAGGGGGGGAAGATCCAGACTTTAAAGCAAACTCAGATCAGACAGGATTTCAGTCCTTCATGTATTTAGTTAATAGAATATTGTAAAAGTCCATTAGCTTAATTAGAGGGAATGTTTTAGAACACAACCTTATTTAGGTCTTTTTGTTGGATTCACATAACAAACAGGTCAATTTTGGAATATTCTGCAAGGTTTCATCGAATTTGGAATATTTCCCAGCCAAATTTGATTTTACTGCAGTGAAATATTCCAAACATGACATGTTAGTTTGGAAATACCAGTAGGACCCTAATTAGTTTTGGGTTCTAAAACATACCCTGTAATTAAGAAACAGTTTAGGATACCAGATCAACAAGCAGAGGTAAATTTAGCCACATAAATACGAATGCATTCATAAAAAAAGAAGAAGATGAATTAGCAAAGTAAGTTTGCCGTAAGGAACATGTCCTGGGTTATTCCACTGACTTCGGTCAATCTCAGGAAGAGTAGATATATGCTTCTAGCTTTTGATGCTTTGCTAACAAGGGAGAGACATTAATTCATCCATAAATATCTAACCACCATGCGCGCGCGCACACACACACACACACACACACACACACACACACACACACACACACACACACACACACACACACACACACACACACACACACACACACACACACACACACAATAGCATTTCAGTTACCCTTTAAAGAGTTGGGCCACAAGCAAAAGTAGCCATGTTGGTGTGGACTAAAGTCAATTTACATTCACTTTGCCAGTCGAATATTTGCTATAAAAGTCTTGACATTTACTCACTTTCAATATTTCAGATACCGTCAACTCCACCTGAAGTAGTGTTCCTTCCTATTATGTTACCCCTGAAGCTCTTTGATGAAGGAATCAGGATTTAGCTGTATACTTAATAAGGAAAGTACAGGCATTCTTCACACCACACGGAATATAGCTGGATTGTTGTCCCTTGCCTATTGGTGGGAAGCAGAAACTCTGAGAACTGATATCTGGCAATTAGTTTCTTGTTAGTTGTGTACAACCAGTTATTATTCAATAAGTACAGAACCATGAGCTAATGTTTTGCTAGATATTAAATGCATCGCACACTTTTCCCAAGCAATTCAACATCAGAACACTCTCCAACCATCTCAGCAATCAATGCAATGAAAGTTACCCCAATGGTAAAGCATCAATTCTGTTTGAATTAGCATGGCACACTCCTGATAGCAGACTGAAAATTTGATGTTGAACTTGTAGATTGAGATTGTGTTCATTGCATTGAAAAGAATTATAGAAGTTGGTGGAGCATTGCGATATAAAACTGCTGGGGTCACTTTTTTTTTTACTGGATTGAGGATTGGTAGTTATGTGGGACGGCTGTGGTAACATGTTCATTGCAATAATGAAGAGAGCTGTGGAACATGGGGGGGGGGGGGGGGGGGGGGCATTGTGATATAGAACTGTTGGTGCAACTTTCACTGCATTGATTGCTGAGATGGTTTGGAGAGTGTTCTGATATGGAATTGCTTGGGAAAAGTGTGCAATGCATTGAAATTTCTGAGAAGGTTGGGAGTGTCATTATGTAGAATTGTTAGGTAACATTTCTTGGTGCATTGAGGGTGGATCATCAGGAGCTGCTAAGCAATTGATTGTGTACACTGCATTGAAGATTGCTGAGGTGGATTGTGAAACTATTTTGGTATGGGGAATTGGGAAGATTGAGAAATTTGGGTGTGGAGGGTAGATAAAGGTCAAGCACATTCAAGAAATTGGGGGTTCATGTTTTCATTATATCTTGTCGAGTTGTGTTGAGAGTTTGTAGTTGTATTTGGCTCTGTTGTGTATGCTTCACTCTGTTGTGATAATTGTAGTGCCATGTAATTAAATGTCTGTCGGCATCCTCATTATCATGTTGAATAATAATTTCACCTACCATATCTTCTAGTCTGTCTTTGTTAAAATAATCATTTTTAATGTCCACCATGTGCCTACAGAACTTCCTCCACATTATTCAATAATGTCATGTTGTTTATGTATGAATTCTATACTGCCTTTGTTGTAGGAGAACTCAATAGTATGAAAGAAGATCCCACAGACAGAACTTAACTCCATTAACTATTCCATCTGTCTTTACCTTCTCAAAAATAACTGCACCACTTCATTACTGAAGGAGTCTGTATTTATTTTAACCCTTGAAGTGGTTAACACTTTTATCAGTGATAAAAACTTTCCATAATTAGCCAAGAACTTTGTATGAATGTTACTGAGACACTTGATACATGCCAGTTGCCTCAGACAATCCAGCAATTATTTTCATCCTTTAGTTTATGTTCCCTATATTTTTCTTCTTTTTTTTTTCCAAAAAAAAAAACAACAACAAACAAACAACAAACCAACAAACTCTGACATTCTCCACAATATATATATATATATATATATATATATATATATATATATATATATTCCTTGGAGCTACACTCATTTCCTTAACCTATTGCTAAATTTATAATACAGTTATTGTTTTATTATAAAAGAGGTTTTGCATTTAATCATGTCAAAAGATAAAGCCACCAGATTGAAGATCAGTCTATTATGAGCCCTCTGGTAGTAAGGACCTGCAATAGAACCATAGCAAATTAACCCCCAGCTGCTTCTGCAACTCATTGTATCCCTAAGGGAACACAACTACACAAGTATTGACCTCTGTTCTTCAAAAAATTATGAATATAAAATATAAGAAACATTGAAAATTTATGAGACTCTGTTTAAGTTGTATCAAACTGACTTTCCAGTGCTTGGGGAAAAGTTTCAAATTTCTTATCCCCCCAAAATTTAATTGCGGTCACTTTTAGCTGGTACTGGT
Organism: Lycopodina hypogea; assembly: GCA_963969325.1. Lineage (NCBI taxonomy): Eukaryota > Metazoa > Porifera > Demospongiae > Poecilosclerida > Cladorhizidae > Lycopodina > Lycopodina hypogea. Next base: position 10,969,759 of record OZ017786.1, read on the forward strand.
TGACTGTTTATAAACCTACTTCTTGCAGCAGAGGGGATCAGGAGTTTAAATTACAACACTTCAAAAATAATTGGGTGGAAGAATGTTCTGTCAGTATCTGATTACAAGTTATGTAGAGAAATCTTGTTTTGTTTTCACCTGTGTGTGTGTGTGTGTGTGTGTGTGTGTGTGTGTGTGTGTGTGTGTGTGTGTGTGTGTGTGTGTGTGTGTGTGTGTGTGTGTGTGTGTGTGTGTGTGTGTGTGTGTGTGTGTGTGTGTGTGTGTGTGTTCTAGTACAACCACTGGGATTGAGAGAAATTCATGGGGATAAAATTTGACACAAGTCATTGAAGAAGAGGGTGGGGGTGATTCTTACATAATAGAATTTTAAATTGCTGTACTTTTGTTATCTATCAATCTTTTTCTACATGCCATAATCACTGGGCTTTAGAGAACTGCTGGGCTGATTTAGATGAAATTTGGAATGAACACCTGGGGTGGGGGTTGGTTTTTACAGAATTAAAATTTGTATTACAGTATTTCTCACCTACCTATCATAGCGAATGCTTTTGTGGCTTTTGTGTGCACATTTCTGTCTGTCCACTCCCTAATTTCAATTGCTTAATTGAAATACGAATAATATTAATTGTAATTGAATTGCACATTTTAACTAGTTATTATAGTTTGAGTAGTCATTTAATCTACAGACCATGCTATGCAATACACTGGCACTTTAAATGAGGTCAGCAAAATAGTGAAGCACATGAACCCTGTACAACCAATTAAACAACAAACAGCAGAGAAGATTACAATCAGTAGTGAAAATAAACAACAGAGAAAATAATAAACAGCTGGAAAGACAAGCTACAGAAATCCACAAACAGCAGAAAAAACAATAAACATTAGCCATTTTCTTTTGAGTTCTGTGTTGTTTTTTGTTTTGTTTTTTTGTGTTGGTTTTTTTAAATATTTTATTATTATAAAAAGATTCTAGTCTTGGTAAAGTTGGTTGTATGCATTGATGATGTCAATAACACACATACATTGTGGGTGTATATATACGTATATGATTGAAATTACGCTGTTCTACAGTCTATCAATGTTCGGCCATTGGTCAGAGGTGAGAGTGGAGTTGCCCTGTTGTTGTTCATCCTTGTTGGCAGTAGCCTGGAAGTCGCCTGGAGGGCATGAGAGCTGCAGGACTTCTCTCAAGTGTCTGTTCTCATACTCGAGTTGGGCCAACTTCTCACTTGTCTCCTGTGAAGTGGTGTCTTCTACTTGAGCTGCTCTGTACATGACAGCTGCCAGCTCGTACACCTGCTCCGTGCGACTGGCCAGATCCTACACACATACACAAGAATAGGATTATAAAAACCATCAAGCACTAACCAATTGCTGGTTAAAATGCATTAAATGAGAGTATAATTTGATGCTAAATTATTGCAGCAGTGCTATGTTTTCAATTTGATGTTGTCCTGTTCATGAGTGCTGTGGTTTTAGCAAGACAAGACTACCTTAGAGACTGCATGTCACAGAGAACCAGGGGTTGGTTTCTTGTGTACACTAGCTTATTGATGTGCCAACCAAGCTCCTTCCAGGACACAAGACAATGAAAAATAATTATGGACATCAAAACAATTAGAGAACACACAATTATTGTAATTAATCAAGGCTGGCTGACAGCCCAGCCAGCTGGTCTGTCCCACACTCAGGGGGGGGGGGTCAAGAGTGAGTTCACTTTTCATTCCTATATGTACTTCTATACAAGTTACCCTCATGCATAAAATAACATGCAAGCCAGGAAGAATGACATGTAAAATTTCCTCTTGGCTGTCCACTGTATGTCTGACCCAGAATTGGTTCCTACTGTATCATATGCCACAGGAAGGAACAGGGTACACGTGGTGGAGGTCACATGTGCCGCTGCAGATACACACCTCATTGCCTCCTCCTTCCTGCAGAGCTACCAGTGTGATCCTTGGTGTCATGAGCTTCTCTCTTGGAAACCACTCACAAACCCACACAGAGTTGACCAGTCAATCAGTTTTCACTTTCCAGTCAATCAGTTTTCACTTTCCAGTCAATCAGTTTTCACTTTCCAACCAACAGACACTTCAACCAAGCAATACTTTTTTTTGCTCCACATGACATTAAGGACCTTTACTTGGGAGTGACTGAGTATTGTGTAGCAACAGTTACATGATTCAAATGGATGTGTACAGTAATTGAGTGAGGGTGTGTAGTACCTGAGCTATCTGTCCATCTTCCTCCAGCCGTTCCTTGTCCTTACTGCTAGCCATGAATTCACTGACCTACAATATAAAACAACACATCACAATTACAGCCTCATCTATATCCAGAGCAAATATGATGGGATTTTAAAAGCTATTTACAGGGCAAGGAAGGAGGGAGTCCCTTACACATATGCTGTAACTCAAAGGTTCGTTTCATCTCAAGTGAAAAAAAAATTAATATTTTGCTTGTACATTTGTTAAGTTCGTGTTTCCACTAATTCATGTGTTGTCATGTGCTACATAAGTTATACTGCCTTACATGCCTAAATCAGGTATACATGCTAACACATAGTTGTAATTAATGTGGGAGTAGTTTCATGTTCACATATTTCATACTTCAATAAACACTAAAAAAATTCATATACTGATCATGGTGTTATGGCTACCACAGGTGAACGGAACAGCTAGGGCTGAGAATTATTCACTCTTGAGTGTCTACAATCACAATAGACTTAGTTAAGACCAAAAGTGAATGGAAGTATAGCTCTCATTAAGGAAAAGTACACAGGGAGGATAAAGTTAGTTCTACCAGTTGCTTGGAAGGAGTCAGAGAGAGAGAGAGAAAAAAAAGGAGGGCAAATGTATCAACCCAAACTTCGTAATTTTATAATTTCCCCCACTTCCCCCCAACCCCCCTCCTTGTGTGGTTGATTTTGTTTCAATGTGGCTTATTTTGTGTGCGTCCCTTTCTTTGAAGAGACCTCAGGTCATTTAACAACCTCTCCACTCCATTTTCAGTGTTCCATATTTGGTCAGTGGGTTCAATTAAAAACCACATCTACACATGTGTGCAGCTGCAGTTGTAAAGGATCATTTCTGTTGCCCCATTGCAAGTGTCAACCTTGATATAACTCATGATGTAATGTTATGAAGCATAGAGGAATGGTGACAACCACTGCTCTTGCATCTGAGGGGAAAACAGTTACTGAAAGAGACAGTTGTCTCTCACAAGACACCTCCCACCAGAGAGGGGGGGCCCCCCTTCAGTGATTACCCACCACCACCATCACATGGTGCTTATTCATGTTGATTGATTTCAAGTGCAAATAGGAACACACTTTCTTGTGGGGTGTGCCAAAATTAAACTTAAGACCAACCAGCTGCTGTGGTCTCCATCCCGCTACAGATGTCTGATTTTTTTAAAACCTTGACCATGAAACATTTCCACTAGGCACTACTAAGGACATATTGATTAAATTTTAGCCAAAATGAATACTTCATAAACCATCTCCACACTAGGCACACTCCTGGATAGTCACATGTGCAGCTAGTGAGGATGAAGAGGAGGGTAACACTCAGTCCTGGACACCACCATGGCTTCATGGCCCTCCACCAACCACAGCATTTGTAGGGAACACTATCATGCAATACGTGCCATTGATTTTTTACTTAATCAATTAAAAAAAAAGGGGGGGGGGGTTAGAAAATACAAATAAATTGGACATGCTACACCTATTCAAGTGCTTTTACAACAACAACAAAATACTTAAAAAAAGTAATAAAAAGAAGTAGTTGATTTAAAACGTGATGCTAGGCACAATGCAAGATTTGGATAGTTATCCTTCTATGTCCAGCAAATTAGGTAAGGGATATCGATGCTGTCTACTGTGAATGTGTTTCATGGAATGTCATTGTGGACTGGTTGCCTGAAGGGCATGTGCATGTCAAATGCATGTCATGTGCTCACCTGTTGTCTGTACTTGGTCATGACCATCTGCAGAGCTGCCTGATGTTCCTCCAGCAGACATCGCAGCTCTGAGTTGTCGTGTTGCAGGTGCCGCACATAGCTGAACTCAATGTTGGGCAGTCTCACCCGAGACTCCACCCCTCCATTCATCTCCTGCAAGCACTCCCGGTACTACAGACACACAGAGAGTGGAAGTATTAGTCTGTCCAAGGACACCCTTTACCAAACACTCTCATCACACAACACTGAATACATTTAAAGTCAGTATGGCTAGATGGCCATCATGAATAATTCATGATTGTGTGACCAACACATTCTGTATTTTAAGAGTTCATTAAGAGCTTCTGCTTATATGAGTTCCCCCTCATCCTCAGACCATTGGACACCAGCCAGATATGACAGTAACCTGGAGGAGCAACATGTCCCAAACTAAAACTACCATAGCCGACAGTTCTCCTGACATCCCACAAGGCTGCCATGAGTTACTATAGCAATGGTTGTGTGTGGCACAGCTGCACGTGGCAATGGAGCACACACCAGTGGCACAACACACCACAATTAAGGATGCGTGTTTCTATTAAGGATAGACAGATGGATATTCAGCCAATTTAAAACCACACTGAGACTAACTTAGCACTAACCATACTCCTCCTTTTCCTCTATATCTACCTATATACTACTATATTGATGAACTCCCTGAAGTCATCACTGACTCCCCTTCCACTACTTCAGGGCTCCGTGCAGTCATGTTGCGAGTACCGTGAGGTGTGTGTGTGTGTGTGTGTGTGTGTGTGTGTGTGTGTGTGTGTGTGTGTGTGTGTGTGTGTGTGTGTGTGTGCACGAGCTACAAGAGTAAACTTCTGTCAGCCAATGCCACAACAGAGCGTGTTATTGTCCAAAAAAGAAATAAATATAGTAATATGGTTTCAATTATGAGCAAATTGTACACTGAAACGGTTGAACACTGTATTTGTGCACATTAAGGGGTGTCTGTGTAGAGAGAGGTTCTCAACGGCTGTTCCAATCTTGTTAAATAAAAGGACAAGCATGCACTATGAACTCAGAGCAAGAGAAGGTAAGAAATCAAGCTAGTGTTGTACCGGGTGACCCTAAGCTATTAGCCCTTGAGGGAATGCCCAAGCTGCCTGCTATCCATGGAAGACACCGGCATCAAACACACTATTGCTTCTGCTACTACTACCGCTACTGTTACTACTACTACCACCACCAAACAACTTTCATAAAAGGGAGTATTCATTGTTAGCACATGTTTGAGATTCTTTACTGCCATGCCACTCACAGGGTGAGCTATCTCCATCCCACAAGTTTGGTAAGGTATGGATCAGAGGTGTGGATGCCCATTGAGCCCTAGCTGACAAAAACTGCAAATGGGTAATCAACTATACGGATTATGTCCCCACCTACTTTAATACTTCAGTACTGCACAGTGAGCACCACATGCTGAGAAAATTAAATGGCTCAGTAAGAGAAATGGAAGGAAATGTGGATGGTAAGGAATAAGAGATGAAAAAAAAGAAACAATAAAACATGGATATGTTTACAGGTATCCTTGTTTTATGGACACACATACAAGCGTGCACACACACACACACACAGTACCGGGATTAACTTCATACACAAACCTGACCAAGCCATCAGAAGCAGTATGGAGTGGTCTGCACCAGCTCCTCATGCTAGCACCAGTCACAAACTTATCCTATAATAGCAAAAAAACCCGCCCTATCGGCAGTTTTTCGGCCCACCTTCGGTTGGCTGTAGTCACAAAAATATTTTTTATGAAGATGTATGTTGCAGACTTTTGAAACAAAAGTGAACATGTGATAAGGTCAAAGCCTTTTTTTTGAAATACCATTAAAAAATTTTTTTTTTGTCTTACACACAAAGAGGTGTGGCCAGATGGGACTCACCCCATGATATTCGCAGTTAAGTTGTGTTTGCACACCAAAATTTTAGGCCATAGCTCTATTCTTTTTTTTTTTCTGGAAAAAATATAATTTTTGGCCCCCCCCCTTTTTTTTTAATATAGAAAGGGGTGTGGCCATATAGATATGCTTATGACGTTCCCATGGTGACACTGATTCTAAATATATATGGGTTTGTGGGTTAACTTCAAGCGTGAATCGAGGATACACAGACAGATAGATAGACTTCGTACTTTGTAGTATAGATATAAAAAAATATTAAATTCTTTTTTTTTTAATAAACTGGGACAGAGAATTACTGATCACACACCAGAAGGCAAATCAACTTTGCGTGGACAAACATTTGTAGACTCAAGAGTTGGTTTATATGTCTGGTGGTGAGAGCTAGGCCAAACAAAGACAGGGAGCCCCAAGAGTGAGAGAAAAAGGAAGACATAACTTCAGATGATTTACTGGCAGCCATGTTTTCAACATGAAGTTGTTTTTAATGTTAATATCACTGATTGTGTGTGAGATTCACATTTTATTGCCTCCGATATCAACTACAGATAATATTTAAAAAAAGGAAAACAAAAGACCAGTTGATTCAGCCAGAGGGGACACTTGTACTGGTATCAATGGCTACAATTATTAACTACAAAGAAGATATTTTTGCCCTAGGTCAGGTTGATGCAATCCTCTCCATGAAACCATTTCCCCCTACTTACACTAGATCTTGTCAAGTTGGTAGTGATAACCTTTAGTTCACAGTTAAATCACCTGCCACCCTCAAGTATAATAGGAGTCATATATCCCTTTACTGTGGTGTGAATGTATTGTATCTTAAATCACAGCTCGCTCCCATCACTGAAGTCCAGTGCTGTAGCCCACCTTCACACAGCCCCCAAAGCTATACTCACCATCCTCATAGCCTTTAGCTGCTGTTGGAGTGCTTCACACTGCTTCAATAAGTCCTCAGCCGCTGAATCATTATTCTCAACCTTAGCGGCCAACTCCTTAGAACAACTCAAAAGACGTTCCATATCACAGCTCCTGGGCAGCGACCGAATGACCTGGTAAATAATTAACCCTTTACCAAATGGGCTAAGGGGGGCGTGGAAGACTACGCCTGTCCCTCCTTCTCTCCATGGTAAAGGGTCCACTTTTTAAAATGATGTATAGAAAAGAACCAACAAAAAGTGGTTTGGTGACACACCATGAGGAAGAGTAAAGGAGGGACTATGAAGACCGCTATTTCACCAGCATGGAATAATTACTAATCCATGAAATAATCACCTTAGAAAGGTTACCCTGGATTAATTACCGTGGAATAATTTCAGTGGGGGGGTCAACGAAGTAGGAGAAGGGTTAACTTTGAACAAATTTGAGGGAGCTTGGGGTGAACTAGCATCTATTTATATATTATGTCAAACAATGAAGTTTTCGAAAGGTTAGCTAAATTCTATATAAACTTTATTTTCAAATCATCCACTGCTAGCAATTATTTTGTAACCAGTTCTCTCTCTACTTTAGAGTGATTGCTGAGGTTTCCTTTCTTTGAAAATGCTATATTTTACCTCATCAGTTAGGCTGACTCTTCAGCTGCACAAGAAAAGTTGGCTGTTTGGTTAGTATTGGTGGTACAGAATTGCTGCAGCTGTGGAATTTCTTGCCAGTTTTTGTGCTTTTGCTTGGATTTGCTTGATATTTTGATTTGCTTGATATTTTGATTTGGTAGGGGATCACAAGGTCCCCCCCCCCCCCCCCCCCAACTAGTAATGGAGTACTTCTGGGTACAAGTTAGAAGATAGAGTAAATATTGGTGATCTAGTATATATATTTCAGTACGGCATCTATATATATATTAGAAGACCTATGTAACTACCTATGTAACTACCTATGTAACTATGTTTGTCCGTTTCTCAAAATCCCTCTGTTAGAGTCTGACCAAACTTTTAGGGATGGAGGAGACCCACCCTGAGATGGTTTTGTGCCAGGTGGCATGTCTGGGAAAATACAGAATTTGTCTCTCTGTCGGTCTGTATGTTTGTACCATCATTCCGGCCAAACTGGCAGATGGATTTCTCTGAAACTCGGCATGATGATAGATTTTGACCCAACTTAAAACATGGGCTAAAATTTTATCGCAAATGGTTACCATGGTAACAAGAAAAAGCCAAAAATGGTAATTTTTCCAGAAAAACCATTGGAGCTAGAGATCTAAAACTTGGTATGAATATACAACTTCACTCTGGGAGTAACATGGACTGTGTCCCACCTGGCCACACCTCTTCTTTTCTCTGTGTTAAGCTATTAATGCCAAAAATGGCATTTCAGTAAAATCACTTGAACCTAGGGAGTTAAACCAATGAACCCATATATATTTAGAATCAATATAATCTGAGGAATGTTTTAAGTACATTTATATGACCACACCCACTCCTGTTTTCGTGTCAGGCCCAAAAGAAGACAAAAATGGTACTTTGGCCAAACAAATCCTTGGAGCGACATATTTGATATATGGTTTGTACACTCAACTTCGACTATAATGTTTGATGTTTAAATTGGCTGGGCGTTGCCTGGGTATGTGCTGCTAGTTCAGACTAAGTCACGAACCAGAAAAGCAGCACCATTCTTTCTTCTTTTTTTTTTTTTGTGGTGATTTGACTTTACTTAATATTTGGGTTATTTTTTTTCATTAAAAAATTTTTTTTCCCCATCACGATACCAGTTTAATTTATAGGATTGACCTATCCTGATCATAGTAATGGTAGTAATGATTAAACCAGAGTCATCAACAGTATTGTATATATTTTTTAAATTTTTTAACAGGAAAATAATTAAATTC